>JBBMKC010103612.1:0-16600 GCA_037834085.1 Bipalium vagum
TTATTATTATTATTATTATTATTATTATTATTATTATTATTATTATTATTATTATTATTATTATTATTATTAATCTGCATCTAATTTCTTTTTATCTCTATTTTATTTTATCTCTATTTTATTTAATTTCTATTTTAGAATTATATTATTTTATTAAGACTATTTTCTATTTTTAGTAAATTTTGATTTCTATATCTTTATATATTTTATATGTAATATTATATATTTCTTAATATATTTTTTGCTAATATTATGTTGATAATTCCAAATTCATCTGAAATCGTAACACTGCTTCCATCCATCGATATTTTGATTGATGTAATTTTCTTCAGTAATAATTAAAGCCATCAAAGTTGTCTAAATTGATTTTTTTCATCGAACCACACCACTTTTTGCCATTCGACATTCCATGTTGTCTTTTGCTAACGATAATCTCTTTAATTTGTGATGCATTCTCAATTCTCGATTTGTTTGTTTTCTCATATTTAAGCATGCCTTATTTATTGATGTTCTTATTAACAGTTCACCTTAAACCAAATAACGAAAAATCACAAATAATTTGATTGCCTGAGATGTGTTTATTACTTGTGACTTGAGTAATATCTATTTTATTAAGAATTGACAAAATTGATTGACACTGTTTCCTCATAATTTTGTTTATTCATTTGTTTCCAGCGATTACATCCATAGCTCGATCTATAGTTGTCATGAAACAGATAGAATTCTTGAATCTATCACAATATTAACTAAAAAATATTGTCTTAAAATCAGAAGAGTTATCTAATTTAAATTCTTTTTATGAATGGAATAAATCGCTATCAGATAATTGCAGAATTGCTTGCTGTTTACCAAAAATATTGTTTATTCCATTTTACAATATATCATTTTCACTTGAATAAGAACACTTAAATTTTGTATATAATATTTTATATAACAATGAAATAAAAAAATTGTATGGATAATAAAAATATTAATAAGCGTTAAAAATTTCAAAATTAACAAAATTAAAAAATTGATTGGCCTCCTTTAGGCCCTGTAGTTAAATATCATGGAAAATGCTTAAGGATAAATGCCAAGAAAAGTATATAATAAATTGGCGGCAATAAAAAAATTAATAATATTGAAGGCTTGAAAATAGAAATTCAAGGAGTTTGGATGTCAATTTCTTTAGAGTGAGAATAGACAGTTTATATTACTAGAATGTTTGGCGAAACAAGGAATCTGTGACGGAAGGGAAGACTGTTCAAAGCTTATTATCTTGTTTTATATCCCCTATTTTAAATTTTGGTTTAGACCGATTAAGACACCCTGCATAGAGTCCAAATCTCGATCTTTCTGACTCTTATTTGTTCAATCGCCTAAAAACTTAACTGGTAAGAAATATAGTAACAAAGAAGATCTTTATGCCGTGGAGGATTTTTTGAATGAAAATTCTCAATATTTCTTAAAGATCTATGATATATTTCATAGATATGATAATTATTGTAATTATTTTTATAATTATTTTTATTAATAATAATATCGTTATAATTAAATAAAAATTTGAAATTTTCATTTAAGACTAAAATTAAGTTTTACACTTTTTTAGATCAAGGTAACTTTCTATATGTCACGTTGTTTTACTTTAAAGAGTTTGAATTTATGTTGCAATGTTGTCGCTGAGTGTCTATGGTTCGATTTTAGACATTCATTTCTCATGAGTTCCTGTTTTCTAACATTGTTGTTTTTCAATACTTAATTTGAAGGAGCATGCTTACATTGCATTTCATGGTAAATTAATAACATTTCCCAATAAATAGCTGATCCTCCTCGGAAGCGAATTGATAGCTTAAAATTAAACCTAAACGATTCACCAAGGTTATCTCTTGGAAACTTGAGTGAAGGCTCTCCGATTTCGGCTAGACGTGGGTTGGCGGTGCAGAAGTTGTGAGTTTAACTTTTCTGTGATCTGTTGTAATTGTAATTCATGCTAAAATTTCTTTGGCTTTATTGTCTAATGTTAAAATTGTAGTAGGAAAAAATCCAGTTCTGGTGGTGGAATTGTTGGTATAGATTCATTAAATAGCAGTCCAGCTTGTAGCCCCGGAGGTAGTCCTCTTTCATTCCATAGAACCGGGGCCAATATGTACGTTCGCCATATTAGTGCTGGTGCTGCGTCATTAGACAATTATCAAATGAGTCCTTCGAATCAGATAGCACACTTGCATAGAATTCCTTTAATTTCCCCAACGCAAGTTTCAAGTTCTAATGTCAGTGGAACAGGTTCAGTATCTCTTACAACAACTCCTCAGCACCAATACTCTCGTAATTCTCAGCATCGTCATCCGCTTATTTTGTCAACGAATTCATATCAGGTAATTCAAAAATGATTGTTTTTTTATAAAGTTCCATTTAACTTAATTAACTTGTATGATTTACACGTGAAATACTTTTTTAATTATCTTAATAATAATAACCTAATAATAAATAATAAAATAAGATTATTTTGTGAATTTTAATGATAAGTAAAATAATATTATTAAAAATTCGTTAAAATGAACTGCTCTAATCATTGATAAATTGATTTTTAAAGATATTTTTAATTTAATTTTAGGGTAGGAATGATTTGAAGATTTAAAATATGGTTGAGGAAAAGTAACTTAAATTAAGTAAATACGTCAAATTTATCTTTAGTTTAATGTTAACGTATAGATTTTATAAAAAAGGTGAACTTAATTAAAAAATATATTAGTTTATAAAAATGTTCTTGATAAAATGCAGAACTTGACTTCAATAATTCTATCATCAGAGTCATGTCAATTATTATTACTATTAAGTCTGGATCAACACAGAGTGAATTATCTACCACTCTTTTTTCACCTGTAACTGGTGTCGGGACTGCAAATACATCACCATCAAACGCTTCTACTGCTAGTCTTGCTCCATCAACTGCAAATATACCTGTAACCTGCGCTTCACAATCTTCAATTCCAGCGTCACCTCAACCTTGGCGTGCGAGATTGAATAATTTAAAAATGACTTTTCTTGGATCTCCAAGATTCCACAGGAAAAAATCAACGTCTATTGATAATCAATCACAAATATCGATGGATAATGGAGTTCAAATGAAGATTGTGAATACTACAGAAAATTCTACCTCTATACCAAGTGATGCTACAATAACATCGACAAATACTTCTAATCATACTACCACAGGTTTCATTGGTACCGGTTCTGGAAGAATTACAGCAGAATCCTCTCCTGATTCATCTCCTCTGTGAGTATTTTTAATTACTTTTATGTTGTGTATTAATTGAGAGAAAGATTTTATTTATTTTATTTCTTGTGATGTCAAAAATATATAATAAAAATTCAGTGAATTAAAAATATGTAATTGATTTGTGAAATTTATATTTGAAAGCGCCTCTCTTTAATATGTTTAATGATAAATATTACTTTATTTTTTAATAATATTTTGTAAATAAATAATAATAATAATAAATAAATAAAATAATAAAAAAGTTTTTATTAAAAAATATTAGTAATTCTGTTACCTATTTTCAAAAATATTTTTTCTGTTAATTGATTTTTATTTTAAATCTTTTAAAATTAAAGATACAAGAGTTTTATTAATTATTATAAAATTTTTATTAGTTTTTTAAGGTTATTAATATTAATTATATTAGGTAGTCGATAAAGTTCGTGTAGCTATTGATAAAAATATATATAAAAACAAATACAAATATGAAATAAATAAAAAATATTAAAAATAATTATTGATATTCAATTACTTCAGAAAGATTGGCATATTTTTATTTAGATAAATGTTTAAAGAAGAGGATTTGTCTTTTCTTAAATATTTGAGTTCTATTTAAGCTGACAATAATACTAATCATCGAAATAAATACCACCAAACTATAACCTTGTGCCAACGTGTCAAACAATTTTGTATACAACAAAAACTTAAAAAAATACAGATTCAGAATCGAGAAAATTACAGATCGCATCAATAAGATAATTTCTAGTTTTGAAAATATCCACTGGCTCATACAATTGTCAGGAGATAGGAAAAAGTAATAATCTTTTTGGTGAAATAACTGTAGAATAAGGAGGATGTACTAATAATTCCCTGTCAAAATATTTTCCTGGTTACTTGAAATATGAGGCTTAGTGTTATCTTAAAAGAATAGCACATTCTTTCGATAGATCAACAAAGACGGTTTCTGGATAAGTGCTTCTTGTCTCACTCAAACTGATCACAATAGACCGCAGCCGTGATGATTTGGCCTACTGAATGATTCTGTCTAATGTCCACCAAACACACAGTAAAATATTTTTTTGGAAGTAAAGGTTTCTTTGGAGTGCGTGGTATTGGATCAGTTGATGACAACTAAAAATAAGATCACTTTTAATTGCTGTGATAGCCATTTTTCGTCGCAGGTTAACAATCCATATAGAAAAAGAGTATTCATTTTGATATCTTGATAAGTTTGCCTAACAAATGGAAAAGCGGGTTATTTTGTTTGGATTATGAAAAATCATGTAGGCCCCATTTTCTTAATTATCACTTCTTCAGGTAAACTCGAATGATTTCGTCGCTAACATTAAACTTTTCCGAAAGTTCTAAGTCTCTAAATTTCTGTGAGATTGTCACTATCAATGATATTTGGTTTTCCAGAACGGGCTTCATTGGTTAAACTGGAATCCCTCAGTGAAAATTTCTGAAGTAAAATTCTTTGCAGCGAGATTGCTTACGAATGCCTTACATATCTGTCGTGCATTAAATTATTGTAATAAATCTCAAAAATACTTTCAATCTTAGTAATGAAAATATGTATTGGAATTGAAATTAATTTTTTTCATTGATTGAAATTTTGATGAAAAAAGAAAATAAACTAATTAATAGTGATTTTCAATTTTTAAAAATTTTATCGAAAAATTCGAATTTTTTAAATATATACCATTTCCAAGCCAAATTTATGCATAGTGTTTCATTTATCTCAATGATTTTTTTCGTTTAATTCTGGTCAGATTGACAAACAAATCCTGGTTCGAAACTTTACTCAATCCGATTTCTAATCATTCTACGAATTATACCACAACAACATTAAATCAGCAAGCTGAAATGACCAGCCCTACCGTCATCGGTTTATTACCGTCTTTAGCCAATGAGGATAACAGCTATGTAACTATGATCAAAGACCGTCCCATTAATCGACTCAAAGCCGACTTAGTTCAAAGTTTATTGTCCAGTCCAGGAGTTGTTCACACAGTCATGTCGTCTTCGAGTTTTCGCGCTGAATATCGGAGGCCAGCTGGATCAAGTATTTTAACCAGACCTGTAAAAATTCAAATCGATTTAATCAGAGCATCTCCTCCATCATCCGACAGAGAAGTGTACGCTGTGAATTTTCAACTATTGTCGGGTAAAAATTTATTTTATTTTTAGTAATTCTTTTTAAAAAATCAAAATATTTTTTATGAGTGTATAATTGACCATAACTTTTGTAAAAACGTCTAAATCTATTTGATTTTTAAAAATATTTTTTGATGAAAATGTCAAATATTTTCAACAATTTTTAAATAATATTTAATAATTGACAAGAGTAGTTTTTTTCAATTTATGTAAAGTTTTAGGTATTTGGTTCGAAAAATCACTTCGCATTTTTTAGTAAAAAGTAAAACCAAAAGTTTTATTACTAATAAATATTTTAATCAATAATGTATTGTCTTTTTTATTCCAAGACCTTCTGCCATCTACCAGGCAATTTGAATATCTTTAAAATGACTTTAAATTAAGTTTTTTAAAAAGTGCTTTAAATTAAGATTTAAAGATAGATATAAAAAGAGAAATGACTTTCCGAACAAGTCAATACATTGTTTTTTACTTTAGTTATTAACGAAATTCAGTTAACTTTATTTATATTTGATTATTCGATTAAAATAATAAATTTGCTTTGTCTTTAACAAATGGGAATCATCTAAACAAAATTTTATTGATTTTATATTAATCAATAGTTTGTAAAAATTGATTTCCAATCAACTATTGATCAAATTTATTTATTCATGACTGATACCATTTAGATTTCAATGAATTGATTTGATATATTATTTTATAATTTAATGCACTAAAAGAGACAAAAGAATATTTTTAAAATTACTTTAGGAAATGTATTTATATTGAAAATGAACTTCATACAGAAAAGCAATTTGTATCATTATTTTTAAAAAAGTTTAAGAGCATTTCGAAAGATGATTTTTTCACTGTAATTAATTAATTACATATTATTCATTTCTCACTTTCATATTAAAAAATTTATCGATTTCTATTTAAATAGATCAATAATAGAAATCACCTTGGAACTTATCTCAATTTTTGAGTTAATCTTTTATTGATTTTGTAAATGTTAATATAGAATATTATTTTTTAAAAATTAATTTTTGCAATTAATAAGTATAAGTGATTTTTAATTATTAATAAGCTTGTCAGTTATTCTCATCATCACAGAAATAAATTCACTTATTTTAATGTGGAATACTTGAAATTTTAACTATTGATATTCATTATAAAATTAAATATTAAAAAAATGTTATACATATATGTGAAAAGCATTCTAATATTATTTTTATATTTGAACTGTGAATTTTTTATTTTATTTTTTTAACAGCTTTTTAAAATTTTGAACATTTTTTTAAACCAATGACAAAAATTTCAAAATGTATTGGATGGTGAAAGTAAAAGAATTATTACATTTATTTTAGGTTTTAGTTACGATCAGTGGTTATTATTGATTTATGAATTTTGAAAAAGACTAATCAAAGTAAACTTTATTGTTTAAAGATATTTTTTGATTGAGTATTGAATAATTTCGGCTTCTATGTGACAGAAACGACTGAAGCGATCCGTGATAAATTTCTGAAATTAAATTAAGAGTCTCTGAAGAGACAGTTTGAATTGAGTGATGACCGATACAAATAGACGGAATAATTTAGTTAAAATAATGAATTAATCCTATGTGAAATAATAAAATGTTATAAATGTAAATTTTTTTATTTAAAAATTAATCTTGTTTTAGTATAAAATTTTCAGTTTTTATTGATTTAAGAATTGAGTGTAAATATTATTTTTAAAACTCTTACGTGTAAATAAATTATCTCATCTTTAATAAATAAAAATTTTGAAATTGTTACTTTAGTAGAAGAAAATGAATATTTTTAACTGTGATTGAATCAATTTATTACAGTTAATCTTATAAACGTGATTGTGTTACAATTTTCTTTTGTATTTTGATCAAGATCTCAGAAATGTTTAATCTGGATAAAAAAATTCTCATATTCAGTTTTCCTGGATCCTACTATAGAAGATGTTTTATTAATTATTTTCAAATTAAATTAATAAGTTCCTGTAATTTTTCATTGTTAAAATGATTTATATTAATAATTCAATTTTTTGATATTATTAAAAAATGCTGAATAAGAACAACGTATTCGCCTCAATATATCTCAATCTAAAGATTTAATTAAATTTCCGATGTGAAAATTAATCCAATAATATTTTTCAAATCAGTTGGTTTGAAGATGATAATTATATATATATGAATATATAATGACTTGTTACGGTATAAATAAAATTTTAAGATAAAAGTCTTAAGAATTTCTTTTCTTAAAAAATTAAATATTAAAAAAATATAGTTAATGTTTTAATCATTTCGGCATGAAGCTGAACTCTTAACTTTCTTATCTTTCTCTTTCCATAAACTATACTTAAAGTCATTTAAAAAAGAAATTTTAATTCAATTTCTTATCGTTGACATTTTTTGTCAAAATGAATCCGACTTGTCTTTTTCTTTAATAATTTTCATTTAACCAATCAACAGTTTGATTATTTATCACATATGTAATAGGAATACGATTAAAAAGTATCTTAATAAAATCTTTCAGAAAAAGAACTGATAGAAAAGAAAGATTAATAATAAGTAAAATAAAAATAATAAGAGTTCAAGTGTTTTAATAATAATAAAATTAATTATTATATTTTGAGAATTTTATTGCGTGTTTTTGAATAACATTTTTGAAAATCTTTTTAAAATTGCAAATTAACTTTTCCAAACAAATAAGAAATATCAATATTTCCATAGGACCCAGTAGAAGATTTAAAAGATTTTGTGAAAACCTTCAAACTGCCTTACTGAACTGTCAGTCTATATCAGCTTCATGTACTAAGTCAAATCCCACTGATATTGGTCCAAACCCAGTTGCATGTATTGAGTGCAATGTGGAGCAAACACCTAGTCAACAAAACTATTTATCAAAAGACTATGTTTTCAAATATCCATCAAATCAGACTTCAAATACAAGCTTAATCAGTGTCAGTAGCAAATCAGGGGAATCTCAATCATCTAGCAAGCCGTCTTCTAGTCCTCCAAAGAATGAGAATTCTGTCTGTGTTTTAGTTGCAGATATTAACTCAGGGCAAAATAATAATAGCAACAATAATAACAATAATGATAATAGTAGTAATAAAAATCAATGCGAAAAAAATTCTGTTGCATCAGTCATTACTGTTCAGACGTGTATTAGAAGCAATTCCATTGAAAAAACTAGTTTCAGTTCTTCAAATTCATCTTCATCACTTGCTCTGCTCAATAATGAAGAAGAGGTAATAAAATTATATTTAGTTTTTTAACACTAGCTGCGACGTCTGAGAATAATATGTGTGGGTGTTTCAGAGTCACAAACACGTTCTGATAATAAAGATCAATTAATTTTTGTTAATATAATCGATTTTCGGTTCACTGCAATAAATTATTTAATCTTAATAATATGGATATCGATTATAGATTTACTATACTTTCATTTTTTCTTTAAATATCGAAATATCAATATTTTATTTATAAACTTATTTTGATAAGTTAATTTTTTTAAAATGCTTTTTATTACTTTGTGTCCTAAAATTGTATTACATATATATTTTATATTTTTCTCTTAATAAAGTGATAATTTGGTTCATTGGTTTGAATTGTGCAAATTAAGCTCGTGAAATTTTTTTGAATAGATTTTTTTCTAAAATATTTTAAAAATATTATATATTCCTCTGCTTCTTTATGTAGAAGAAAAGAACTTTTTATAGAACTTATTAAATTTAAGGTCATCTCATTAAGAATTACGTTTTTTAGGTTTTTAAAAAACTGTTTTAAGGAAACAATTGATAAAAATCTTATCCAATAATATCTAATTATCAAAATTTACTGCGATAGTTAAAAAATATTTTAAAGAAAAATTGTCAACGAAAAAAGTAATTCTGCATTTTCATAACTTGGTTAAATTATTTATTTTAATGTTCATTTTCTCACACTGGCTTATTATGTCCAGGTTGCACATAGTTTTTAAAGAAAAAAGTCAAATGGAAAATATTTTTCAAATATTCTTTTCTGTATGTTTGGTGAAAATTAATTTCACTTAACAAATTCGTAATTTATTTTCTGATTTTTATTCTAGTTATTCCTTTATGACATTATAATAATACTAATTATTTTAAAAGGTAACTCTGATAATTAATCATATTTGTTTAATAATTTTATTATTATTACAAGGTGTTAAAAAATATTGAGACAAATATTGTATTCAATTTTCAGCATTATTAACTATATGCAGTAAATTCAATTTAAAATGGTTTTTACGTAATTCATTATTATGAATAATGGTTTATTAAACTGAAAACACTAAAAAAATTTATACATATCTATTGAACAAAAGAAATTAATATTTGGTCCACATTCCGGATTAAAGGCTAGAGAATTTTTCAAGGCTCATACAATAACAAGGAATCAAAAATTAAAGCGATTGAAGTTGCAAGAAGATTCGCAGCAGGCTGATATATGTAGATTCCAATATCGAATGAGAAATGCTTCCATATTGAACAAGCGTACAACCTCCAAAAAACCTTCTATCCACTGACATGTTCCAAAAAATAAAATTTGCAGAAACTAATCTTCAGGGATGTCGTAATCAACAGCGGGAAGATTTTTTGAATCAAAGTCAAAAGCATTGACTACTCATCAATGTTGGAAGACAAAATCCTACCAAATACTAAGCAAAATTTCATGCAAGGAAGCTGTACCTTACAGCAGGACAGTGGGCCATCTCAACAAACCAAAGATACCAAACATTGGATCTCTAAAAACTTTCTGGACTCGATTAAAGTGGATATGAGCTCACATGCCAAGCAAACAACATATCAGATCTGAGCTCTCTGGACTATTTCATTTGGTAAATTTTTAAGTCAAAGCCTGCATAGATTGAAACACTTCAGAAGGATTTAATTAAGGCCTGGAAAGAAATTCTCATAGAAACCATAAAGAAGGCGTAGATGACTTCTTAAAGAGAGTAAAAGTGTGTATAGAGGCAAGGTGGTCATTTCGAATATAAATGAGATTTAAATATGTATTAAAATTTTTAAAACATAAAGTTGATTTTTTTACTTAATCTTGAATTTATTTTAATGAATTTTGCTAACAATATTTGTCTCCATAATTTTTAAACACTCGATATTATTATCATTATTATTATTTATTATTATTATTATTATTATTATTATTATTATTATTATTATTTTTATTAATATCATTAATAGTAGTAGTATTAGTAGTTATTAATATCAATAAAATTATTAATAATTCTTTTGTAAAATTATGTTACATTAAATTCTTATAGTAAAAATTATTTAAATTTTGAAACTTAAGTACCGGAAATAAATAAATTTTTTTCTTAATGGTAATAATAATAATTATTATAATTTTTCTACTAAAATTAAGGAATATAAATATTAAAGGTATGTATAAGTTCACATCGCTTTAATACGAATAATTTTGACTAATATTATTACAAATAACACACTACATTCAATAAAAATGTTTCTCGTTATTATTAACATTTTTTTTACCATCTTTGAGGTAAAAGATGGATAGTCCGATGAAAAAAGTATTTTTTTTTTAAATTGAATGAAGTTTTCGATGAATTTTCGTATCTCTTAAATATTCCCGAATAGTATATCTGAAAGAATATGCTGCATGGAATGAAATATGTGATAATCTCAGGTGATGGCATCTGCAGAATATCCTGGGTGTAGTAGAATTTCCCAATTAAATTCCACCAAGGTTTCCCGGGTTCTTAATGCAACATGGGGTATGTTATTTTCGTGCAGAAGAATCACATTTTTCTGTTTGGTCGCATAATATGGCCGTTTTTCAATTATTTTCTCTTCGAACTGCTTCAATTGGTGGCTGTATAATTCCGCAGTAAAAGTTTCTGACGGTTTTAAAAATTCATCATAAAGAACTTCGTGCATGTCTCACCAGATACAAAGAAGATCTTTGTGATTATCAATACTTCGTTTTGGCTGTTATGTGTCCGGTTCTCTAGGAATTAACCATAACTTTTTGCGATTGGGATTTGAATAATATATCCACTTTTCGTCCGGTCACAATTCTATGCAAGAGAGGCGTTTGTTTGTGTCTATTGAGAAGTCAAATACAAGTGGTGAGTCGGCTGGTAATGTTCTTCTTCTTTTTCATTTTCCTTCTTTATGAATCTTTTCCAACTGATGTAACCGACGAATTATGGTGATCTGGTTAACATGTAATTTTCTTACTCATTCCACACTCGATTGAGTAAAATCCTATTTCAAAAATGCTTCTAAGTCATCCGAACTCATCTGATGTGGCCGCCAAATAAGTTCTTTATCGTTCAAATCAAAAACACGATTTTTAAAGCGTCGATTGACGATATGAGATCTCGGCTACTACTCCATCAGCACATGTATTGAAAATGATCCGAGTTGTTTCGGTTGATGTTTTGCTTTGATTAAACAAAAATAACATGCAGTGGTGTATATATGCATTTTTTTACTAACGTTATAATTTCTGAAAAGGAATTGGTAAACTAAATTAATATCAAATTAATAAATAATAATAAAATAAATTATAAATATAATCAATATTGACTTAAGCAAAATACAAATTTTTAGATTTATATTATTATTAATTTTACTTAAATTCCACATATACACCAGGGATATGAACTTATGCATATTCCTAATATATAAATTTTTCTTTTGTGTGATACACAGGTTGCTCGATAAGTATTGGAAACTGATAGTACTACATTAGCTAGGCGTGATCTGAATTTGAATTTTTTTATACACATTCAAAAGTTTAACAGGTTATATGATTATTTCTAAAATAAATATTTTAAACATAAAGTTTCCTCAATTTAAAAATTGTATTAACTTGGTGTAATTTCTGTGCCATGGTTTTTATGATTTCCGACGAGGATTATTTCAACAGTAGTTCAATTTTGATGATCAAACCCTGTGCAAAGCTGTTATATATAGCAAGATTAAAGAATTTAATAGTGGTCATTGTTTTCTGGCAGACGACTTCAGGGAAGGGCATCCAAAATCAGTTGATGTATCATCAAATATAGAAGCCATAGAAGAACTAAGAAAACTGATTGTTAGTCGATACTCAAACATCATTGCGTATTAATATGGCTAGTTATACCAAATATTTCATGAATATTTTTTTGTGAAAAAGTCTGTTCGTTCAATACAGTGTACATACATAAAATATTGTTTAGAAATTAGGTCTTGCTGATTGATCAAGAGAAATTATTAAGAAATTACATGTCAGATTTAAAACATTGATACATGTGCTGAATTTTAGATATATGGATTTTTTTAAATTTACGAAACAATGAAATTAGTTTCAATTTGGGTACTTTAAAATAAATTATCAGTGAGGTTCATTCAAAACAATATTTATCAATTTAAATTTATTTAAATGTTAAAAAAAATATAAAAATCTTATTTTTTTTAAAATATGATATTTAATTAAAGAAATGTCAAAGGATAACTAAAGTGTTATTATATATTTATATTTATTATATACTGTGCGCTAAAATTATCCTCCCATCTTGAAACGAATAGTAAAAACATTCATTTTGATAGTTATAATTCATTTTTATTGCTCCTGACATCATCATAATTTATATATTGGTAAAGTACATGATTCGTTCAAAAATTTTCCGGACAAGCCTAATAAGGATGTTAATTTTTAAAAGATTTTATATCATTTAAAACTACCAGTGTGTGGTAGTTACTATACAGAAATTCATTCGTATGTATTTATTTTAATGATGTTCGTATTTAAACATATCTTTGCCGAGAACGTTTCAAAAGTTGAATATCACAGTTCCAATTGATTTTTCTTTTCGCTAGGACAATTCAACTAGGAGATTCTATCCAATCTTGCAACGAAAATTCTGAGCATACACAAAATCTTTTTGAAAAATTTTATTCAAAATATTATAATCACGGGTGAAACTCCACTCATTCTGCATCTTCTACAAACTAAACATCAACTTTTTAACGGAGGCTCTATTGTGGTATGGGCGGCTATGTCTTCTTAACAATTAAGTCCTTGATTGGACTTTCAATGGTGAGAAGTATGCCAAAGAAATCATTGAGTAAAACATAGTACCTTTTATGAAACAGTATAAAAATTTCTAGTTCCATCATGACAACACAGGTCATGCTTGTAAAGTTGCCATAACTGCTTTAAGCAAAATAACATTAATACAATTTCATTACCTTGTGGTCTCCGGATCTCTCCATTATAGACCATTTGTGGGATGTACTTGGCCGGAGATTGCAAACTGAGTATACGGAATCTCTTGCCTCCCTGGAATCTTTAAAAAATCGAATGAAAGTGCTTGTTCGACAATATACAATGCCGAATTGTGGAATGCGCAGAATAGAATGATAGTCATACATGATATTGGTGGAAATTTTATCAATAAATATTTTGTTGACATTTTTATGTTTGTTTTAACAAAGTTAACTTAATAGGGATTGTAAATTTCAATTTTTTGAAAAAACTTTTTTAGTGGGGGATAATTTTGGCACAGTTTATATTTATATATTATTTATATATTTATACATACTTACATAAATATGAATTGAAATAAATAAAAAAATTAACATTTATTTTAATAAAATAAAATTATTTAATGCCGATATAATTGTTTAACGTTTTTCTGCCACTGTATATATACGACCAATATACGTATACCAATCAGTATTATTTAATCGGTATAGGTTTTCAGATTGGTTTTTTTATAGAAGAATAAAATATTTTTATACAATAATGGCTTTTGTTGAAGTTAATTTCCGGAAGTAAATTATGAATAACAGAGTTGACGTAATTAAAGAAAAATCCATTCGATAGTTATAAGAAATTATTAAAAGTAATTCACTATAATTATTTTGTCAATCATTAAAAGAGAAGTGTGGTTTTTGTCAAACTAACAACTGGGGACTGATAATATATTATTGAAATGTGCGAAGTTGGTTAATTTCTATATATATGGGTTAGAATGAGGTTTTAACAGTTTTCAATCGATTCGAATGAAAATTGTTTTATGAAAATTAATTTTATATTCGTGGTAAAATTATACTTATCAGCATGCTTTGTTTAATGGAAATTTTTTATCGACGATGTTTTAAAAATGGTATTTAGTTCTTTAGAAAGAATAATCTAAAATCTCATCTACACAAGACCACTTTAAAAATTCAATGTTATATTTTTATAAAGTTATTGATTGGTTCTTTTCATCAGTGTGTGGGTTCTAGGTCACAGATATTGTTTGAAATAAAAATTAATTTCTATATTATTATTACATATTTTGAGAATTTTGTTTTATTAATTGATTCAATCGGATAATTTTCTCGATGGAAAGAGGAGTGGAACACAACTGTTCAAGATTTTCGAAATATTTTACTTTTTTTGTATAAAAAGCAAATCACAAAATTTTCTTCAGGTTTGTGACAATAAACGATTCGGTGATCAACAGTAAGAGCCGCACGCACATACTTCTCTACTGTTGCTACATCTCATTCGGGAAATGACGATAATTTTAATCTGTGATTATTCCAATTGAATTTTTGTATGGTTTTATTTCTGGTGGACTGGTGAGGTTGTCACTGTGTGGATCTTGCGCATTGATGATTATTAACCACGTTGTCACCTTGAATCCATCCGATATCATATTTCTTGGCTGCTAGCACTAGTTTACCCCAATAGAAGAAAAAATAAAAATTTGTGATGGTGATAATGTTTTTGTCTGATCAATTGGCTCGTGCAATTCAAATATTGATTTTTTGAAAGGACTGGAAGATTTTTTCAGAGTAGTCTATAACATTATTAACCTCGATAGATCGAAAATCTTTTTTTCTCAAATAGGTTTGGTGATATAGAAAATTATTGGTGGTTTTAATTGGATTTATGCAACAGTTGTTGAAATTATTTAGTGTCTGTATCTTGTATGTTATATTTTTCTGTAGATGACAATAATATCTGACAATAGGATTAGTTACAAATACTCAGTAAACATGACTGTTGTGAGTGTGATATATTAATTTGATTAAGTGAATTATTGACAATCAATTTTTCTGTTCACACATTTTAAGGATTCTGAATTTGTATTTTTGATTTTTCAGATTAGAAGCTTTGTTGTTTGAGTTGCTGGTGAAGTTTGTCTTTCTTTTTCTGAATAAATAATTATTTGCATTGTTTTATTTCTATGATGTACATACTTTTTGGTTATATTATATATATATATATATTTATTATATATTTATTTTTATATTTATTATATATATTATATATATATATATATTTATTTATTTATTTATATATATATATATTCAATTTTTGAGGTTTTTCGATGAATTTGAAGATTTTAGAAATATCAACTTTAATTTATTATATAGCCATTGTAATATCTAAAGTAATTATAATTTATAAGCCTCTAGGTTGAAATTCTTTTAAATAAATATATGAAATTCAATTTAAATTTATTATATTTTCAATGATTCTTATAAATAATAAGAAAATATTTAATAATAAATAATTTGAAAAAGTTAACTAAGAACAGGAAACTTGCTTAAAAGAAACTCAACCGAAGCAGTGATAAAGAACCTGGACAAAGGTTTTGTTAAATGCCCTAAAAGATACAAAATGAATATCTGGAATTTAGATCCTTCAGTATTTCATTGATTATATATTCAAATTAATTCTGTTTTCATAATTTTATATTTTGGTGAAAAAAAGCGTTATAAGTGATCAATAACAATGTTACTATTTTTTTATTATAATCATGAAAATGATCTTATTATTCGAAAATATTTATTTAAATTATGAAATAAAGAACAAGTAACTTATTTTTATATTGAATTTATTGAAAATCACGAACAGAATCCAAATATCTTAGACGAGAACCTATCCTAGGGGGTTAAGAAAAAACATTCGATTGTGTTATTCTTTAACGGCCCATAGGATCTTGAAATAGATGTTAGCAGCAGCTTCAGAATTTGAACCGAAATTATTTTTTATCCCTTTTGGGTTGGCCAATTCTTGTATTGATTTTGTATTTAATAATTGATCAATTTCTTTCGAATTTTTGTTTTTGCTATATCAGATTGATAAATATACATCAATAAAATCAGTATATGTCTATAAATAATATGCCTTATTCAATTTAATTTTAATTTTATTGCAGAAAA
>JBBMKC010103718.1:0-16599 GCA_037834085.1 Bipalium vagum
AATAATAATAATAATAATAATAATAATAATAATGATAATAATAATAATAATAATAATAATAATAATAATAATAATAACAGAAAGAAAATCCAAATTTTAATTTGGAAAATAATGACAAGAATAATAATAATAATAATAATGATGATGATATTAATAAGCCTCGGTGTCGAGGTTGTTATATACATTTTGAATTGGAAATTAAACTCCTTCGTGAGAGTTATTAATTCCTTTTGTTGAACTTTGTCTCGGCGTAGAGACAAAGTTTGAAATACGAGGCTATTGATGGAAATAGCCGCCTGGAAGCGTAGGGATTGGTGACCGGGTGATTTACAAGATTTGGAGCGAACGGTGTTGCTGAATCAGACTGTTGCCACATTTATAATAAAGTTTTATTGCGAGTGTTTTGATTCAGTTTGAGAATAGATAAGGTTTTATTTTGAGTAATTTGATTCAAGTTGGGCTTAACCGAATTACGAACGGAACATTATAAAAGTGAGAAGTTACTGATGAACGAGCACAATTTACCTTGACACAGTATAATAGTAACATATCTATTCAAAGCTTTTTAATATCCTTTTGGATTTTCTGAAATCATTATCTTATCTGAATGGTATGGATTCTATACGGACCGAAATAAAATCCATTTTTTTATTAGTAAGAAAATATCTGAATATTTAAGTTGAAATTTCTTATTTCTTGAGTAAATTTCTTAAGGTAATCATTAACAAGATTGGTAAGTTCAAGATTTAAATTTAAATAAATTGATTACAGTTAGTTGATTGATTTAGTCTGAAATATGAAGGTAAAGCAATGCAATATAAATTTCTTCGTTGCAACTTTAACATGAAATAACTTATGGGCTACCGAAATCCACAAATTTCTTGTAGAAAGTTGGGGAACAGAAAACGTCGTCAGCCTTATGAGAGTACAGTAGATGCCAAAGAGTTTACAGAAGAATAACGAATACTTTTAGACAGAAAGTGGTTCAGGAAGTCCAAGAACGAACACCACAGAAGAGAGGACCTGCCGAATATGATTTCACATTTTCAAACAAGACTACTTATTTTGGAAATGATTATTCAGCATGACAATGTCAGACCTCACGTTACATAGTTGATTCGACTTTGGTTAGCAAAAAGTCGCGTGTCTCTATTAAACCAGCCGATATACTCACCAGACACAAACCTCGTGGATCGCTTTATCTTCAGAAACTATGAGTGCTACGAACACCACAGAAGAGAGGACCTGCCGAATATGATTTCACATTTTCAAACAAGACTACCTATTTTGGAAATGATTATTCAGCATGACAATGTCAGACCTCACGTTACATAGTTGATTCGACTTTGGTTAGCAAAAAGTCGCGTGTCTCTATTAAACCAGCCGATATACTCACCAGACACAAACCTCGTGGATCGCTTTATCTTCAGAAACTATGAGTGCTACAAATGTGGAAAAAACTTCAGTAATTCAGGAGAAGTGAGTAATAATTTCCGCCAATATCTGGAGTCAACATCGGAGGAGAAGCTCACAGACTATTTTCACAATATTATGCGTTACCTCCGGATTTTTATTGAAGCTGATGGAGACTGTGTTTAAGCTCTGCTGTGCTTTGCTAACACATTTAGTATAACTTCACATGTGATCTTCACAAATAAATGTTTCAATTTGTATATTTTTATTAGATTTTCATGAGATTTTTTGTTGGCCCCTATACTTACAATTAATAGTAGACCTTATGAATTGATGAGCTTGATATTTTTACTTTATTACATTATTTTAAGTGACACTATAAAAGTTAATTATGTATGAAAGTTAATAATACAAATATAGACTTGTATAAACCAGAGCCCCATTTTTGAATAAAATAATCACTTGGGGAAAATGACTCTACATTGTCCTAATCTTAGACATTGAGCCTGGGTATGGTAAAGTTTATTAATATTTATTTTTAAATTATATCAATGTACACATTTATTGTTTTTTTTATTCTGATGTATCAGATTCGCTACCATTACATTCATGAATAATTTTGAAAGTTGCTATTGTATGAAAGAATAAAATGAAGATATAACATCACAGTTTATCAATTTGTTCTTCGTATTGGAAATTTGATTAGAATTTTTAACACGATTAATATTAATTTTATGGATAAAGATAAAAAATGTGACTTAATTCATATAGTCATTGATAAAGGCTACCCCTTTTATCTTGACTTTTCACGGAACCCGAATAACAACAAAGGATAACGATCATTGTTGATTAAAATAGTACTAATAATAAAAAAAATTATACATTACATGATCCTGGACTATATAAGCCTGGATCATAATTTCTAAAGGATTAAGAACTTTAAATGCTTTTATGTTGACATTGTGAATCCATCAAGAAATAATGAATTATATCTATGAGAACTATTATTCACTAAAGTTACTCGATTGAAGTTAGAAATCTTTTGCGGATTGTGGATTGGGGTGGTAAGATTATTCTATTGGGCAGCGTGGTCACCAGATTTTTCCGCAATGGGTTTTTGGGTATATCTAAAGACAACGGTTTATACAAGAAAACCAAAGAAGCTAAAAAATCTGACAGATGCAATTGAAGAAGAGGCAACTAAATTATTACCACAAATGTGTAAAAATACTGACGTCTTTTTAAACTGATTACATTGTATTATTGTTAGTGGGTGTTCTGTTGAAAAATATTATTTTTTTTAAAAATGTATCTCATTGTGTCAAAGAATTTAGTGTTATCTTAAGTATATTTAACAATATTACATTTTAAAATCTGATACTTACTTTGGTTTTAACAATATATTTGGCTTTTACTTACTTTTATATTTTCTTTTACTTTCCATATTCCTACAAAAGAATTAATGTTGATTATAGGCATTTTCATAGTATGGAGAAATTTGCACTTTATGAAATATATGACAGGAAAATGAGAAAAGTAACTGTAGGACATAAAGCAAGCTTTTGTTTAGAAGACAATATGTGTGTTTTTGGTGTTTCAAAAAAATTCGTATGTTCCAATTTAAAATCAAATAAAGGATCACAAGGTAATTCATATTTTTCTCTTTAACCGTACATGAAAGACGTTTTAAGGAATTAGTCCAGGCTGTAGCGACAATTATTTGCACAATTACGATTGCCAGTGGATTGATGTTTCAGAACTGATTTCAGGGGTTTATACCTTCAGGGTTTGCATTTTGTTATAAAGTTTATTATTAGATTTGATTTAGCATTCATGGAAAAAAATTATAATGAATACCTTTTTAAAGATATTCCAGAGTAAATATAACTAGAATGTTTCAATTTACAGATTTGTTATTTTACGGATTTTATCAATGTATCCTGAAAATATACTAGTAATAAATTTAGAAATGAATCTAGTGTGATTCGAGCTTCATTTAAAATACTTTCACACCTTTAGAAATAAATTATACCTTATGCTTCTTACTCCTTTCATGGATTGAATCTCGAGGCTTATCCGTCCTTCTTCTACTTCACTTTGATCTCGAACATTTCAATATTACATGAATCACAAAGAATCCTGCTTTTCAGAATTTGTACTTCTCTTAGTACTTTGGTGTACTCTTTATTTTTACAATATATAAACTAATTAATTTTCCATTACTATACACACTTTTTTGAAATTTTAATTATCGATATTTCAAGTTTAAACTAATAAATTAAAAAGTAATTTAAATTAGACTTAAACAAAAAATTTTCCAAGTAGATTTTAATATTATTTTCTTTAATTTTCTTAATTTTTATTTTATAATTTTGTTTCAAAATATTTTCAAGTTTAACTTTACTTCATTTCCATTTTTTGTTTTATCTTTGGTTTTTATAATTTTCATTAATCCGTTAATCTTCACTGTAATAATTTAGAATTTCTTTCCTAAACTATTTTTATTTTCTTAGCTGTTTGATAGCATGAGATGTGAGTGAGTTTGTTTAATTTTTTGTTTAATCAACTAAAACAAAAATATTATTTAAGTTTTAAAAATTTTTATTAAAATACTCTGGTTTCACTTTAATATTTTATTATAATTTTCTTATTTCATTAATTGATAAGATAAAACAAAAGCCTAATCTTGAATTTCTGTACAACCTTTATACCCTAATTCATTTTTTATCGTGAAAAAGTGGTATATAGATAAGTGAGACAACTTTAAGCTCTAGTTATAATTAAGGAGAATAAGATTCACGAGAAAGTTATAAAACGTCTTTTAGGAATGATTGAACTATTTTTGGAAACAACAATATTTAATTGATGAATTATGAGGAATAAGAATTACCGTTCGAAGTTTTGGTTTTCACACCAATTCACAATGATTCGAAAAACCTTATTATAATATGAGGCATTCATTCACATCTGTCGGTAAGCAGATGTGTATGGAAGCGAGTTTTGTCCTGAACGGTGCCAGAGCAACCACCTGTTCTGAAAGAGAGCTTCATGATCTCGAATACATAGTCAGTATGGAGTTACTAGTTAAACACCATCCATCCATGGGTCATTATGGTTGTGTCTCTACACTATGAACACTTATAAATCAACAATTCGTGGTCAATCCACTTTACACCTTTTTCCTTAACTGAATTCCTTAGAAGTACGTATGAATAATAGGTTCAAGCAAAAATCACCTGTGCTTATTTAAATTCTTAAATAAAAGATTAAAAAATTGTTAAAAAATAATAAAATTACTTCACTTTCATCAACACGAGATATTTTCGGAAAAGAATATTTATCAATTAATTAACTTTTTAATAGAACTTCTTATTTCATGGTTTCATTCGTTATTGTTTTCAATTATTAACTTGTTAATGTTTTACCAAAATTTTCAGTAAATATATATTTTGAGAGTAGGAATTAAGATGTTATTGATTATCAAAATTAATTTATTAATAAAATTAACTATTTAATAAATGCACGAGAAAACCTTGGCGTATTACTTTTTTCGTAAAACAATAATTTCAGATTGGAAATTCATAAAGCAGTACTAAATATTCCTGGAATTGTAACAACAGTTCTCAAATCCACAAACATTCATTCATCTTTTCAATGTTGGTCATCACGAAGCATTCAATGGAGGTCTGGAAAAATTGTTTCAGAAATTTTAGACAATCAATTTTCAGCACAGCGCATTTAACAATTTATTTTCAACATATTTCACACGCTGTTTTCTTAGTAATAAAACTAAACTTTGCACTGATGAACACTTAAAACGTAAATTAATGTAATTTGTCACATCAGTTTGCTAATTACTCAAAGTCATTAAAAATTGTAATAACAATATTTTTAAAATAATTTTATTTCTATAAGAATGTCATTGTTTCAGGTCATTTTAAATCCGGATTTTCTTGTGCCGGAAACAACGTTTTTCAACAATGGAGTCAGTTGCACTCTCCATTTGGGCAATGGATTCGGCTCGCTGTCCGATTGTCGAATGGTCCATCCGTTAGACTTGTAAAACTGTTTGTTGTTCTCAATCAGAACATTTAAATTAAATGAAAACTAATATCCGATTTGAAACTATTTATTAATAATAAAGCAATAAAAATAATAATGATAAAAATATTGACAGCAAAATTTAAAAATATTGGCAAAAACGTTACCAAACACGTGACATAACAATAAATGCATTTTATTGCTAATATACGATGCATCCATACACACTACTGTCGTATGTTGCATGTTGATTGGTGTAACATGTTATCTGAGCATATCATCAAATACATTTTGCACGTATGTACAAATACACACACAATCAGACTATTAAAATTGGATACAAAAATATTTATCTACAAACACACAACTCTGTACAAAACTTAAATGCATAGCGCACACACACACACGAAACGAGACGAACAAATTGTCTAGTTTACTCAAAAAATACCAAAGATAAAAAACTTAAAAAAACATCTTAGATACATCCATTAAGCATTGTAGAAAAGCATAATTGACAAAAATTAGAAAATTGATTGATTATAATTTCCAAATTTGTAATTATTGACAAAATCCTGTTTATCAGTTTATGTAAAATATAAAAAACCTTTCAATATCTGTTTTACCGATCCACTACTCATAGAAATGAAATTAGGTTTTATACAT
Source organism: Bipalium vagum (assembly GCA_037834085.1). Taxonomy (NCBI): domain Eukaryota; kingdom Metazoa; phylum Platyhelminthes; order Tricladida; family Geoplanidae; genus Bipalium; species Bipalium vagum. The sequence continues at coordinate 6,118 of JBBMKC010103718.1, forward strand.
AAAACCAAAATAAAATCAGACTTATTATATACATATGTGCGAATTATTAAAACATTTAATGTCGGTTGTACTCTCTTTCTGACGACAGATCATCGAAATGTGGCTGAACCTCGTGCAACAGCTGAAAAGAAAGATTAAAATCATTGTCAAGCTGGGTACCAGTGTTACTTTAATATCTTGGTATTGATTGGAATAGTCCTCGAAATGGTTCATTTTGAACAATGCCGGCGATGGATAGTTGGAAATCATTTGTTGGGGAATTTGTCTGATATAATTATTGCAGGGCTCGACAAATAATGAGTTCAGCTCATTATATGTCATGGTAGAAGCATTGTGTGATAGTTGGGATTCAGGGGTCAACGAACGACTTTTACTATCCGACCTGTTGTTATCATATGTAGATGTACTATTGGAAAAAATCAAAAATGAGTTTTATTTTTTTTAATAAAAAATAATTACAATTGTTCAATTATCCAATTTTCTAAATTTTTCAATTGTCGGAAGACTTCACTTATTGTTTCCATGTTAGCTCCGTTTATCGATGCACGATTGAACAGGTACCCACTGACCAGAGCATTAATTGCATCATCAATACCCGGTAGAGATGGCAACACACGAATAATGGCATCCTTACCACCCATATTAATCGGTGTACTTTTTGAAACTGAAACTGGTTCATTAAAATCATTTTTTAATTTTAATAAAATCAATACATTTAAGGCCATTCAATTTTTCTTCACATTTGATACGTTTTTCTTTAATTTTTGAAACCATTTCAGGATCGCCCTTAATTTTTTTGTCCCTCCAATCTCTACTTGGACAAGCACAACTTCTAAATTGAAGGCACTGTCTTCCAACGACGTCGAATTTATTTACTCTGAAATCAATTTTAATTCAATTATATAATCAATATTTGATACAATTTTTAATTAATTAATTATTGAACTAAACAAAATCAATAAATAATAGACTAAGAATATTTTTCATTACTTTTTGTCGTAAACTTCTAGGGTAATAATCAAGTAGAGTGTTTTACGGCCACCAGAATCTTGATTAAAGCAACTGTTATAACAGGCGAATTGGCAATTGACAGAAGAAGAAGATTCTCCTTCAGCATGCTTTTCGAATGGTAGCAAAATACAAACCCTCTTTGAGGCCGAATCTTGAAAGTAATGTGCGCACGTTTTTTCAACAATTAACATGCTTCGATTTTTCCAAATGTTATCGTCTGATATGACCTCTTTATGCTTTGGACATCTATCATTAAATTGAAATACATCTATCATTGAAATGAAATATACCGTTCTAAAATGCATTGAGCTTTTTCTGGATCTCCGAAAACAGGCACAAGTCGAATGAACATATTTTCAGTGGGCATGGAAGGATCTGTGGAATAATTCAATCGCCAATAATGAGGTTGTGGTTTTGTAAACAATTGATGATTTCCCATTTTATCGGTTTGGAACTAGGAAAATAATCTTCATTAATATCATATAAATATAAAATTATGCATACCACACAAGTCTGGCCTTTTCGCTTAGCCTCATCGTATTCTCCGTTCGGAACGAAAATCTGGAAATTGAATTGACCGGAATACGGGGATCTATATCAATAGCGAATTGAAATGGAAAATTATTAAAAAACGAGATATACAATGTCGGCATGTCGTCGGACTTGAAAGATGGTGACATTGTATTGGATGAAATAATCGGTTCGACAATGTTTGTCATATTGTGAGAGTTGGATTCGGATGAATTGACAAATGGCAAAATATGAACCGGTGCCATAGTCTGGTTTTGATTGCATTGCATTGGGACAATCATTTCTACAGGCGATGATTTATAATGCATTGGTGTCTGTTGGTGTTGTAAGGAAGAAAAGGTTTGATCATATGATGCAGTCTAATAAAAAAACAAAATATCAAATCAAAAAATCAATCAGTGACATAACCAATAATCTGATCATGATATTAAATAATTAATCTTCATTAGTTTAAAGATTATATCAATAATAATAATCCCGATAATATTGACTGAACTTAAGAATGGCAACCGAAAAAAATCATGATAAAACAGCTTCAATAAGTGTGTGTATATGATATTCTAATATTTACAAAAAATGTACCATATTCGAGTAAATATTGAAATACACACCGGATTCAAAGCTACTATCAATACAAATATGGACTGATACAGGCTGCAATCACATTATATCAACAAACCTAAAATAGTATCAACCCATATCAAGACTAATCAACGAGTTAAGTCACATTGATAGCTCAGTAGACATTTCCAGGTATATATTTATATATTATAGTTCAATAAAATGGTCCATTTTACAACATGATATCATGAGGTGTCGTATGTTTAATCAATTTTCTTATATTCGATAAAAAATAATTATCGTTACTATTATTATTGAAAGTATAAAATAAAAAAATCATACTATATATTGTTGGGCCATCATTAAAAGTCGATACAGGTTACAGGAAGAATCCAATTATTTAAAACGTTTTCTGGTTGAAAATGGTGTTCACGTTAATATTTTAAATAGAAATATCAAAAAACAATTACACAGCATTAATTTTATTGGTCGCAGATTTTTAAACACACACAAAAAAATTTGTGTTTGAGTCTTATGATTGGGTGCCAGATATCATCAATAGGTTAAGGCTCAAGCTCACTGCAAACACCATAACCGTAATTTGAAGTACGTGTGCGGGTGAGTATATGATGGACTCATTCCAGTGGTTAAGAGGGGGTTGATAAACATATGAGATACGGAGCTTGATAACTAAGATAAAGGCCGGTGTTTCTGTGCAGACTTGCTGCTATAATCAATCACTCATCTCTGGTCTCCAAATAGTAGCAAAGTATTGATATTGTGGGCTGCTTGTTGCTGTTATCATTTTGTTGTTTTTTATCATCCTGAATCAATATTGAACATCTCAACATGGCGTCATTAAGCACATTATCGATGAAGTCACATTTGAGTATCATTCTCTTTTACGATGGATACAATTTAGTGTTATGATCTGACCCACTCGTAAATCATAAGTCAAATACAATTATTGAGTTTAAGTTAAAATTCAATTTGCATTGGTATTGGAATACACCTGGAAGTTAGGCACCGATAAAATACTTGTGGCTCTACTTAATAAAAAAAATAATGCGTATCAACGGCAAAGAAACGTTAAACAATAAATGAAGCATTACTCTAAAAATTATCAATTTATTCAAGTTTATTGAATCGTGTCTTGTATTTTTTGTTTTTTGGCTTTTATAATCAAAATGTTTAAGTAATAAAATTGAGATTACTAAATTGTGTAATAGGGTAATTAATTAATTAATTAAATTTTGTTTGAAACGTTCTACTTTTACAAAGCAATTTTAATATCCGTAAACTTAATTATTGATTATTTCCTATTTATTATTTATTAATAGTGAACTTAAAAATAAAACAAATAGATATTTTCTTGAAGAAAATAAAATGACATCTAGGATAATGATGATAATAATAATAAAAATAAAAAAAAATAAAAATAAAAATAATAATAATAAAATAAAGTAAATAATAATAATAGGTTAATGATCAAAGGCTAATAAAATGCCATGAATTTGTAAAAAATATAATTAGAAATGTGAAGTAACAGAAATATATTAAAAAATATTTTTTATTAGAATAATATTTCACTTTTAAATAGAAAATTACCTTACATATACAACAGAGAGAAATGAAGAGTCCTGAAAATAACTTGAAAGATAATGCCAAAGTATACATTTGAAAAATATAACAAGTCAAGTATAATAAAGCCAATAGATAATATCAGGATATGAAAAAATAGATTTCGTTATTGTTTTAATCAGTAATTAAATTAATGTTTCAATTTAGTTTTAATGTTATTTTATTTACATTATTTTAGGCATAGCTTAAATAAAATCGTTCATAAATGATTTTTTCCAGTTTTCATCTTCTAAAGAAATTCAAATCAGGAGATGTCTAGTTTTTTGGTTCATGTTTCATCAAATAAATGATTCTGCTACTACTAGAATTTCTTTTCCATATGTTGATAAACTATGTTAAATTTTACAATATAAAACAGATTTAAATGTTCTTAGCTGGTGTAGCAGTTAGTCGGAACAACAATATGATTTATTTAATAATCACACATCCAAAATGTCCAACTAACAGTAATATCAGTTCGAAATACCTTAAGCACTCGTGTTAATCGCACAAGAATTCATAAAGAATCATAGTACTCAATATAAAAAAAATTAATTATCAAATGACTCAATTATAATAGTGTAACAATTGGTTTGAATGGAATGTTTAGACAAATGAAATTAAACTTATTTACGAGTTAAAAGATAAAAACTAAAAATAATTAACTTTAGTCACCAAAAAGAAAAGTTAACAGATCCATGGGTTTCTAGTTAGAGGACCGAGTTTATCGGGATCAGTTGCATATCCTAAGAAACAAACTTACAGGTAAAATAACAAACAAATAAATGTCTGATTCTTAATCTTCACAATTAAGTAGAACTTCTGAATCGTAGTCTTCGCAATTGTTGTTTATAATCTTAGGTCCAAAGTTACTGACTTTACGCTTATTGTTTTTAACGTATATCTATACAAATGAATCAAAATAATCAAAATAGCATTTTTCGATTATGATTCAAGACGAAAATCACAAGAACACTCAAATCATATAACACGAATGAAAATCAAATTGGTTGTTCAAGTAGCCACAGAATGATAAACAAGTCAAATGTAAGTTAAATAAAAAAATGTGTAGAGTCCCAACTCTGGGGTTGGAATCATTCGTTAAAACATAACAATCAAAATCAAAGCCAAGCAGAAGCAATCCAAAACTTACAAATCAAAAAAAGGAGCAATCAGTAGATGGCAATATATTTTTGCGAAAACATTATACTGTTATGTAATGTTCGTTTAATTCTTGATCTGATTTATAGTGTGTTCTAGTGATTAAAAATTTTCATGTTACATATTTATTGTTTCCCAGCTCTAAGGTATAATCATAAGCTTTATCAAATCTCAGATAAAATAGGAATAAAAAAATAATTTTATATTAATAAGTAATTAAAATTAATTAATTAAGTAATAGATTATACTCTTAATAAATGGCAAAAACTAGGTTTCTAAAAATAGCAACAAAAATTTGATAAAAATAGTACCATAAGATACTAAAATAAGAGAATATAAAAATAGAGAATAAAACAGTTAAATTTGGCAACAATCGTTACCAGCTTAAAATAAAGTTGAAATTAAGGACTATAAAAGCCCAAGAGTTTAGTGGTCAAATACCAAATACAGCAGACGACAAAATAATTTTGGTAGGTCTATAGTGAACTCTTCTGCGTTATATTACATTTCTCAGTGAGCTAACCAATTCAATCGTTCATTGTCTAAAATATTATTTATTCTGAAATAATATTTTATTTCCTCTACGAGGTACGATAATTCTAAAATTAATTTGAATCAAGATTGACTCAATATCAAAGCCCAACAACTACAACAGTGTCAATTTAATAATTGTCTCTAACCACACCGTAACATTTGTTTTATACAAAAAAATCTTTATGCCTAACTGTTAAATTCATCAACGGTCTCAAATCACTATATCAAAATTTATAGAACAGAGGAAAAAATAAATAATTACTTTTTCCTAATCTGCCCACAAGAAGAAAAAATATTTCCTTCTTCGTTTCAGGCAAAAATTTCAATTTTTTTTATTCGGCCTTAAAGCTTCTTTAAGCTTATTATGGCAAAATAATTAAGATTATTAACCCCTACATAGGCAAAAATATTTAAAAATTATTATTATTATAATTATGGATCTCATTCGATATGTAATACCAGCAAAATCTTTTGTTTTAAATTATCAGTTTAATCAAAATGTAAAATAGGAATTTGAAAAATAATTTTGTATTAAAAATATTAAAATGTCCGAATTTAATCATTCATTAACCTTTGATCAGCTTAGCTTCAAATAATATTTATAACCTCTCTTGTAACATTTTATTTATTAGTATAGTTTTAACTTTAAAAATATGTTAAGATATTACTCCATTTTTGGGGAAGTAAACTGGTTTAAAAAATTTTTATTAATAATTTCGAATTTTTGCAATTCGTAAGCTTAGTCAAAATATTAGGGCCTATTTTTGTTCCGAGTGATTGAAAGTTTTAACAATAATTTGGTTCAAGTGCAATCAAATTATCAGTGACATACCTTTTCTTCTAATAATATTCCAAGTGGACAGAATCTTTCTGTGGACGACAATATTATTGTATAATGATAATATTAAAAATTTGAAGATTTTCAGCATTTAAAAATCTCAATCTTTACAAATGCACCTAACAGTTATCAAGTTTGATTCACGAATCTTTAAAAAACCAACAAGATTGAATTAAATAGAGTTCTTTATATTTCTGATAATTATCAAAGTGTTAAAGATGCCTTATATTGAAATTATTGACATTACTCTTTTGAGATGTTTCTCAACTTAAACAACTTCAAAATCACAGGCAGTTATGCTTACTAATGGAAAGAATCAAAAGTTTGAAATATATATATTTATATATGTTTACTTTGGTCTTACTCATCATTAAATATTGAATTCTCAAGAAAGTAATTACCGATTTGACATTAGTATACTATATTATATATATATATAATTTAACTGTATTTCAAATATAATAATCACTGTTTAAATAACATTAAAACAAATTCAATGGATTCAAATTTTAATCAATAATTAACTTTATAGATTGCTTTGTTTCTTTCTTTTTTTGTCAGCTTTAGTATGGAAGATCGGAATACACATTTGAGGTATACTTTAACACTACTATAAATAAAAGATGGGATTTTTTTAAAGTTTGATAAATAATAAATGGATCAAGGTATTAGAAAACGGTTAAAAGATTTGAGGTCGTCTTAAAATCTTTTATTTATTCAAATAGTTATACAAATAAAAAGTACTTCGAACCTTTTGCATAGTGAGATGAAGCTAGACCATACCTAAAATACGTAAGTATCCTGTTTCTTGATAAATGGCTTGGAAAATGGGACATAATGTTCAAAAAGCTGCTAGAAATATTAATTATTCATTTGACAAGGATTCCGCCAACGCACGTACCATACGTCGTTGGTTTGCCAATTTTAAAATGGGTGATCTAAGAATGACTAACTGAGACCTGATAGATTTTCATATTTAACTTTGTCAATTGATGAAATAAAAATGTTAAGAGAAAGATCATTTTTTGCTTTAGCTTTTCAATCTCGTTCAATTATTAATATTCAAAATCAAGATAATAAATGTTTTATATGAAGTATAATTAGTTTTTTCACACATCATCAAATTCCATATCATAAAGTAAGAGTAACATGGTATAAAGAATATATTTTTAATTATAATGAAGATATTCCAATGAAAATAAATAATATTGAAATTTTTGTAAAAGAAAATGGTTTAAGAATAAATGTATATATATTATTGATTGCATTGATCAACATGAAATTGAATTAAGAAGATCATGGAGAACATAAACTTGTGTTTTTTAGGTAACCATAATCAAAATAATCTTTTATATATTTAAATCCTGGTTGAAGAAATTCAGCTTTAGAAAAAATAATAAGATTATTATAATCAAGTTAGTTGTCTCGTAGTAACATAATAGTAGGTGTAGCAGTTAATTTTGCGGATTTTTTATAAAAATGCATTTTTTTAAAGACACAACACAATTATATTATGCATATTTTCCATTGTTAGCTATTGATCTAAATTTCGGGTAACTTGTGAATACCATTGTAAAAGAAATATTCTTCTTTAGACAAAATTCATTCATCTAGCCAAAATCTGCTTATAAGTATTTTACTTCTGCATCTTTAATTTTTTTGGTTGACTTGGGCGTTTTCTATCTTTGAGATCATAATTACCTGTTCTTAATCGTTTAAACTAGAGTTCGCAAGTGTCTGCCGATGCGACATGATCATTATAAGCTTCTCGAAGTATGATACTGGTTTTTGCAGTGGTTTTCCTTAAATTGAAAAATAACAGCATAGAATGCCACAAATGTTCTTTCGTTGACTTCTATATTAACATCTAGATTAATAAATAAATTAAAATGCAATATTTTGAAAATTGAAAATGTTTTGATAATTTAAAATTTACCTTTACAAAGCTTGATTAAAACAATTACTAAAATGTAAAAAATCATTAGACAGATATATATCTAATTGTAATTTAAATATTTTGTATAATTCTGAATGGTGGAAATTATTAATATTTTCTTATTTTAAAATTTTAAAAAATTAATCCAAGAATACATTGACAATCCACTGGCTTCTACTTTCTCCTGTTTGAATGTTGATCTCTGGTTGCATCTCTTTTATTAACAACGATATATAATAAATACGTACGTTTTAAAATATCCACAGAATTAACCTAATATATAAAAAATTTGTTTTACCAGAGTCAGAAGGACCAATAATTAATATTCTAAATATTTTTGATAAATTATGATGTTGATTAAAATTTATAAAATTATCATTCAGAGATTTTCAATTTTTTAATTAATTTTTTTCATACCTGTTTAAAAGGCGTCTTTGCCTTAATTCAAGCTTGTTTGAGGTAGATTGTAAAATTAATTTCATCAGCATTAAAATTAATTAAATCTTTATCTTAATCTTTCAAATATCTTTTCTCCATTTTTATCTATAATTTCATACACTATTGGATTAGTAAAATAAATTTCATTTATAATAAATATTTCTTACATGATCTCCAACAATAAATTTAGTTTTTAGTTTTAAATTTAAATCATATGCTTTTTAATCATTTTTTATTTTAAACTTTCCTGGAATTTTACGTGCTTCTTCAAGACCAATTTCCAATTGATGAATAAATTTTAACGTTCAAAGAATTAAGAATACTATGTGGTCCATTGTTATTAAAATTAATTAAATTTGGTAAAAGATGCATTTATTTTCTGTTACCTTGTTCTGTAAATTTTTGAACATCATATTTTAAAATATTTTATTGAATATCTGAATGAAAACTGATTTACCTTTATCCTCTGTTGAGTAAATTTTTATTTCGTTTTTATCACAAAATTTCTAAAATGTTTATTATAAAATTCTGTACCTTTATCAACTCACAATTTTTTTAGGAAATCTCTAATATGTTTCAAATATTTTTTCAAATGCATTTGTAACAAAAATTCCTGTTTTATCTTTTAGAGGAATTGTTAAGTATATCTTGTAAATAAATCTATCACAGTCAAAATAATCTTGTAAGATCTTTCAACAGGAACTAAAACTAAATCTGTTGACCAAATATCGTCTTTATTTCTTACTTTTACTTTTAAATATTCTGTTTGTTTTCTAAATTTTTTACGGAGTTCTTTTTAAAGGATTTCTGTGTTTTAGGAGAAAGTTCATTTTTATATATATTTTTTTCCTGTTAGTTTCGACTTTGCTTTTTTTCCTAGTTACTTGACCAAATAAAAGTTTACCCTTCATAATTTATTTTATAAAAGCTCTTTCTAGTTTTTCTCTAAAAGTTGGATTAGGAACATTATTCATTTCAGGTGTCATTTCAACATCACCTATATATCTATCTTGCAGATCTTTTAAAATATATTTTACACCATGTTTCATTGCTACATGATCAATTTTATTTATTGGAATTGGATTTATATTTAGATTTTCTATTACTTCTTCATAATTTTCTAAACGTTTATCAATATTTGCTTCAGGATAGCATTTGTTTTATTAAAAAGGATGTATAGATTTTAAATGCAATTCTCTTTGGATATTTTCCTGAATTAAATTTATTTTAAAAATTATTATTTGTAACAGCCTATTGAATGTCTCCACCAACCTTAAAAAAGATAGATATTTTTCTTGAATATTTTAAATATTGTATTTTCGTTAGTAATAATAATAATAATACATTTTTCATTAATATTATAATATGTTAGTATTAGTATTATTATATTTTCTTTTTAATGCTTCTTTATACTCCATGTTATATACTATTTTTATTAAATATTCTAAGTAATTTTTGTGTGGATAGTTTTTTATTTATGATGTTTATGAACATTTCATAATTTTTTGAGAAAATTTGTTCATTATTTTAATGATTTTTTCTTCAGTAAGATTATTTAATTTTATTCGGAGATTTGATATTTTTGATTGACTTACCATTTTTAGAAAATAATTTGACTTTTTTATTGCTGTAACTTGTTATTTTTGACAAATATAAAAATAAAAAATTACAAAAATTAAAAAATAAAAATAAGAAATTGAAAAAATAAAATAGATATTTTTATGTAGTATTTATGTATACTGGTAGCCAAAAAAAGTAGTATACTTTTATTATGAAATTTGAAGAATTTCAAAAAAATATTTTTGAGGATTCATATAGATATTACTTTGTGGTATTTGATTTAGATTATATA
>JBBMKC010103828.1:0-16594 GCA_037834085.1 Bipalium vagum
TAATAATAATAATAATAATAATAATAATAATAATAATAATATTAATATTAATAATAATAATAATAATAATAATAATATTAATAATAAAATTATTAAAAATAGTAACATTTTTTCTACGAAATAAAATTATAAAAAACAACTGAAATATATTTAACCTTTTCATGAATGAAAATATGCAATCATTCATTCAGACAAAGCCTTATAAATAATGAAAGAATGAATTTCCTTTCAATATTACTTAATTATTACTAATTTATTTTTTGAAAAAACTATATAAGATTTTCAATTAAATTCTGAACAATTTTAACATAAATAAAAAATAAAAATTTCTTATAATTACATTTAATCATTTTAAAAGATTCGATTATTGTTAAGAACTCTTGTTTCTGTGCAAGGATATCGAAAACCTGTTTTGATGTTTATAATTTATTCTTCATTTTCAATAGCGCTAGGTTATATCCGTTGGTAATGTTGCAGAGTCGTGATCTCAATAGCCCAGTGGCTACAGGCTGAGACCGTACATTTATGACTTATAACAGCAGGGTTTTGACACTTATAATCGCTTTAATACTACATTTTAAATCTGAAGTATAAAGAATAAAAATTAATCAAAATTTAAAAATTAAGAGGAAAATTAAATCAAGAGCACAGCTAACAACAACTAATCAAATCAAGTAATTATGAGTTCCGTAAGGGATCCAGTACGGTAAAAACCCTCCGGAACATGAAAGATGTTTTTAGTTTTGATAGTGCTAGTGGCCAAAGGACCATCAGTCGTTTGTTTACAAAATTCAAATCTAGTGATTTTGACCTGGCTAATCTGCCCAGAGGAAGACATGAAATTTAGGTAAGCAATGACTAATTGAAGGCTATGGTGGAAAGTAACACATTACAATTTATCACAGAATTAACAAAAATATTACAGGTTTCAATTCCAACCATTTGGGACCATTTAGAGCAAATAAATAAAAAAATTAATCGTTGAACTCCTTATGAATTAATGGAAATCCACATGAACAAGTGTTCAGATGCATGTCTTTCTCTGTTCTCACAAAACAAAAATATCCATTTTTTCATTGCATTATTACATTTGATAAAAAGTGCATCCCAAACGAAAATAGTAAGCGATCTACACATTGGCTAGATCCAAATGAACCCCACAAACATTGCCCAAAGTCGAATATTCATCAAAAAAGCTAATGGTTTCTGTTTGGTGGACCAGACGTGGATTGATGGACCATAACATCATGGAGAAAGATTAATCAATCACAACTTATGTCTATTGTACTAAATTGGAAGAAATTATGAAGAATCTTTCAGAAAAACAGCTAAGATTGTTCAACAAAGATAATCCAATTCTCCTTCATGACGAAGCCCGTTCACACATTGTAAGGTGTGTGAAACTAGAAATACTCGAGATGAGTTTGGAAATAATGATCAATTTCTTTATTCCTCAGACCTTGCAACTACCGATTATTATATTTTAGAAATTTGAATAGCTTTTTTATAAAGAAAAAATTCCATTCCTCTAAAGCTGTCCTTTTATGGAATTCATTGAATCTCTAAAACATGTTTTTTGAATAAGAGATGCCAACAAAGTTGCAGAAGTGTATACTTTCTGAAAGTACTTACTTTGATTAAATAAACTGTTCCTTGTCAAAGATTTCTTTAGTAAATGTTTATTATTAAATCTATGCATTTCATACTTTATGACCTAATATTTACTGAGTGTTCTATAGTTTACAATGTTTCTCTATAATTTCTTTATATTTTAAAAACAAACTACATGGTGACCAAAAAGTCTTTCACAACTATTTATGGCTATGAAAAACAAAATACGCAAAAAAAAAGAGTTAAAAATTTAACAATTTATTCTCCAAAACAAACATGGTTGGAATTGCATTTGGCGAATCTTGACAATCCTAATGTTTCAGTGTAAAAACTATTGAGTACAGTTTTTTGCGAACAGATTCTATATACAAATACAAAATGAGAATTAAGGTAGTTGAGATTCAAATGATACCTCTGTAAGTATAATGTTAATAACGAAATCTGTTTGTCCATTGCTCAAAATCGTTTAAGGGATCCTAGTGAGATTGAGCTACCAAAAGAAGGCAGCCGAGTTGTCGATGACAAATGATAAAATAGCCTCTTTATTATTTCATCTTTGTTTTGGGATTTTTTGAAATATATTTTTTTATTTTGGCTATCGTCTTGCACAAGTTAAAGAGGAAGAAACAACAATAGACAGGGCTGAAATCTTCAGAAAAGGAATTCAGAACAATAAAGATCGATAGAAAGCTGGTCAATTTTCACAATATTAGTGATGAAAATGTCGACTGAATGATTGGAGGGATCATACATAAAAAACAAGAACCAAAGGCAGAACCCTCTCAAGAATATTACAAACACATAAAAATATTGAAAAGAATCAATATAAACCTTTTCCATAATTGATGATACAAATCCGCTAATACTTGAAATGATGATAAGATTAGAGTAAATAAACATGCAGGGAGTTATTATTATATTCATTTGTATATATAAAAATTAATGTTTGGAAAAGACTAAGAAAACATTCAAAACGAAATTCTGACGAACGACGCTCACGAATAGCACATGGAAATGTTAGAACATTCATAACGAAACCGCGCTTCAAATTGCATAAGATATTTCCATAGTCTGTCGAGAGATTTCAGAAATGCCTTCGGGAAACATTTTCACAGTTCTTTTTCCAAGAAAAGCTCACTTGTAGACACTCAATTCTTTACAAAATAACACAGATCAATTTTATAATATTTTGTTCAGGCTTCAAAAAAGGAATTTTTGTTGATATTAAAATAAGATTCACATTTCAGGGAATGAGGATTCAAAAGATTATTTGTAAGATGTTATTGAATGCCTTTTTGATATACAGTTGAACCTGTTTAACTTGAACATCGGAGGACCAAAATTGTACAATTGTTCACATATAAAAATATTCAACCTACACAAGATTGCGCCTTAAAAATCAAAATTTTATTCATTTAAAATATAATCTCTTCTCGGAAAGTAATCCAAAATTGTATTTCTGGTTAACGTCTATGAATCTAACAAAATGAGATTTGCATGATTTTAGGGAATTCACATTTGATTTCATTAAAGATAAAGTTCTTTCAGACATCATTTTACACAAAAGACCTACCTCATTGCAGGTAAATATATAATTTGAATCATATTGCTCTAATTTGTTAATAGAGCACCATTAGAAGTTTGATACTACATCTCCATTAATAATTTCGCACTTGCAACATATTTTATTGGATTTGATTTCATGTCTTCGTTTGAACGATTTTCACCACAGAGATAGTGAATTAAAATTTTCTGTATTTAATTCTTTGGAAAATTCAAGGACCTTCAATTTTGAAATTCTTTTGTCTCTTTTGTTGAAACCATAAACTATAATAAAATAAATATCCTTGGTTTTATAAATATTTCATTTCTTCTTATGTTTTTCTTTAATTGTTAGAATTTCATTTGCTTTATTTAAAATTACGTTTATACATCCTTAGTATCATTAGTATTGCTCAGCCAGTTTTGTTTTCTCAGTGATATTTTTGTTTCGCGATACTTCTGGATAATTTCTTCTTTAATTATACTCGATATCTGATTCGTTTTAGGTTTATTTGTATTTTCTTGCATTTAATCAAAAATAAAATCTTAAAAAATAAATTGAATTATAAAAGAAATTAAAAAACAATTTTCAATTTGTATTTAAATATATTTATACCAATTAAATTTAGTTACTTAAACAAATGGTCAAATTAAGCAGGTTAAAATTTAAGGATAATTATGGATTTCTAAAATTTTCAATGTACACTGTTTAAATACGCAATGTTCTACTTACAGAATTTATACTGAGATCTATTGCCACTGTTCTGAAAAATTTTAAAAATTGTTCATTTCGAAAAATGTAAAACTAAGCGTTTAACTTAGACAGGTTCCACTGTAATTACCTTATTAGAGCATTACATCACAAATCACAGATTTGTGTCAATAGGGAACATATTGTTAATAATTAAATGTAAAATTTTTTTTTCAAAAATGATTTACAAATTTTCAAAATGTGCTTGCAAATTATTATTATTATTATTAATCAAATAATATTTCATTTGAAATATTTTTACTAGTGACTGTAAATTTGATAATAAATAATGTAAATTCAATAATTGTTTACTAAAAATATTTGCCTTGTTTGTAGCACGGTACAATTTTTAAAAATCCTAACAAAATTTACCATAAGTATTTCTTATGATAAGTAAAATAAAATAATAATAATAATAATATAAAATAAAAATAAAATGTCAATTACATTAAATGATTGAAATTATGCTTTTTACAATAAACGATGTCCATAACATGTCTCCTAAATGTTGTAGAGGAAAAGAAATATGCAAAAATATTAATAGCATTATTAGTGAACATTAAGAGCAATAAGCTCTCTTGTATGACGGCATGAGTGGCCGGATTTTCATCAAGCTTCAAGTAAGCCTTCAGAGACTGATAGATGGCAGCTGGCAATGATGTTATGGCATGGATAAGGGAAAGAGCGGTCAGTATTTTAACTATATGCTCAATTCTACGTTTTTTTGGATTGATTTGACTGGAACTTTCATTGGTTTCATTGCACTGAAATGTTTGCTGCTTCGGGTTTTTCTGGTATGTTTTCTCCAATATATTTCGATGTTGACGCAATTTGATATAAATGTAAATGTTACAGAAACATAGAATAATATACGGCAATATTGCAGACGTTAAAAAGTCGACTTTGAAAAAACTCCAACTAATCCAGCTATTCAAAGACGGTTTACAAGCAAAAATCGTTTCATTGAGTCTCGTTCTGTTCAAAGAATCGATATTGTACAAATACAATATGCAACTATTTTTACATACAACCGCTAAACTAAATCCAATCATCCCAACAAAAACTTTACACAATGTTATCAGTGATTTCGATTTCTGAGGATAGGAAACCACAATGAACCTTTCGATGGCTATGGCGCATAACGTTCCCACGGCAAAGTCCGATGAGATGGACACCAGGAATCCGTGCAATTTGCAAGACATATAATTGTAAAGACGAATGTCAATGTTAAAGGTCGCCCGAATCCAATACCGTAAAACTGCTGTTAACAGCACGGCATTATCCCAAACGGCCAACATGATCATTAAAAATCGTGTGGTGTTTCTGTTCGATTTATCTTCGTATAGAATATAAAGGGAAACGCTATTAAAAGGTATGCCCAAAAATATTAACATAGCCGCATAGCACTTTACAAAGTTTTCCATGATGACCGTTGAGAACCTTCGATTCTTAATTTTATTAGTAGATAAATTATCAATTTTATTTTACAAATAAATGTTTATTAATTTGAAGAAAGTAATAAAGATTTTCATTGTCTAATAGTTTTAAGCAATCTCATTGGTCCAATTTACTTAATAATTATCCAATGTTAGAGCAAATCAGAGAGCAGATATATTTCGTATAAAAAATAATATTTACAACAGATATGAACGCGTTTTAAAAAGATAAATCATTTTGTTGAAATTATTAATATTTAATATTTATTTATTATTATTATTATTTAAACTTATTAATTTTGTTTTTCTTAATAAATTACATTGACCCAGCTAAATCAAGATTTTCATAAATATCAATCAAGTTGCCCTCTTAATTTTTTAATAAATTTATGAACTTTTTATGAGGCTACTTGACAGATTTGCATCGTTAAATTTATCATTATATGGTCATGATAATACGTTCTACTGTTAATATCATAAAATATTGTATTAAATATGATCTAGAAGCTAATAGTCATAAAGTATTAATGTAAAATTTTATTGGAGATCCTACTGTCATACCAAAAGTTTTGTCATTGGTACAAAAATATATTAACCTATGAAAATATTTAATCATCTAGTGGATGACTGAGTATGGTATATTTTCGTCATATTTAAAGTATTTCTATATTTAGAAACAGTTATCTGAATCTTATTTTTCATGTTTAAGTAATTGTATTAAAAT
Organism: Bipalium vagum; assembly: GCA_037834085.1. Taxonomy (NCBI): domain Eukaryota; kingdom Metazoa; phylum Platyhelminthes; order Tricladida; family Geoplanidae; genus Bipalium; species Bipalium vagum. The sequence goes on from JBBMKC010103828.1 coordinate 6,065, forward strand.
TAAAATTCAATTCATGTTTTCCAGTGTGTTACTTCCGGGTGAAATTCTTTCACACACACTATATTAACCAGGTCTTACGCCTTTTTAGTTTTACTTGTTATTGTCAATGGCACATTGATTAACTGAGCAGTACTTCAAAACGTACGAGCATGCCCAAAATGGTTCTCTGAATGATTCGTCTCAAAACCAGAGACATTCTTTCTATGCACAAATTAATCAATGGTCATTTTTTTGAATAGTTTTTCGAAATTATCGTGTGTTTATTATTAAAAAATCCGCGTTATTTTTCAGTACCCTGGACAATGATAACAAATTTGCTTGTGGTGGAGTTCGAAATTTTCTTTTGTTTTTAAAATAAAGCTTCAAATACAAAAGTTAAGATCTTACTTTCACCTACAGGATTTTTAAAACAATTTATTATTATTTAATTTTTATTATTATCATTTCCGATTTGTTTTAATTTTAATTATTGATATTCCTTTAATAAAATCATTAAATATTTTTAATAAACTTCAAAATTTTTTAAAAAATCGTTAGATAATTTTCTGAGAAATGTTAAATATATTTTTAATTTTATTTATTTAATTATGCTATATTAAATTTTGATTTTTGTTTTAATTAATGTTTATTTTTGTTTTGAGGATAATATTTCGATTCGAAATGTTTATTCTTTTTGATTAACTTTCCTAAGTTTAATAATTACTAATTTTTTAAGGTTTTCGATCTGATTAGTTTTATGAAATCATTTCATACACAAATAATATTTAATTAATTCAAAAATATATAAGTTTTCTAACCTAAACCAATGGAAAGTCAAATTAATTTCCTCCATCAAATAATGTAAAATGAATTTGTTTACATGATAAAATATATTCATTTTTAGTTAAAACGCCAACTAAAATATTTAAAAATGGAATAAAGTTATATGAAAACATGTAGAGATGTCAATAAAGACTCATGTCACTGCATCACTGACTTATTTTTCTTAGCATACTAAATTAGAAGATTTATTTCTCCTTGAGATATGTCGTTCCACATTTGTTTAGGCTTATCTTATAATTCATCATAATGCTTTAGGAGTACCAATGAAAGACCGCATCTGATATCCAAAACATGTTTAACAGGAGAATCTGGTGAATATACTGACCAGGTTATTGTTTCCACTTCTGATTTTGCAAAAACCTTGCTGTTATACTAAATACGCGTGATCCTGTTGAAAAATACTGACTGGAAATGTTTCAATTAATGAGAGTAATTGGGTCTCAGAATTTCAATAATCTATCGAAGAGCATTTATGTTATTTCTTATGAACTCAAGGATGTTAGAAATCCAAAGCATATGGCACTCATGCTATAATTCCAGGTGTAGCTCCTTTGACTTTTGCTTAAGATCAAATAAAATTTTGCCATTTGTCATGGTAACATCTCATCCTCAAACTTCCATCACTTTTCCATAAACATAATCTTGATTCATCGCTAAGGTTGATAATAAAATTCTAATATTTGCTCCAATGTTGTGTTTCGTGTCACCAACTAAGTCTTGTGGCTTTATGATGCGATCTCAATGATAAAGATAGCTGTGAATGATATACCCAAAAAATAATACAAATTAATTTTCGAGTACTGAGAACACCCTTTTAAGAGGTCCGTTTTTCAACTTATTTCAATTTTGTGATCGGTATAAATCTGTCTCTAACAGCGAAGAGATAGAGTGTCTATCTTCGTGTTCTTTGATGCTTCGATTTTGCTTTTTGCCAATGCAATGCTGTTGTGGATTATTTTTTGGCATACGTCGAACGTATAATAACTTTTTTGAAACTTATTCAACTTTTAAAATTCAACCTGATCCATAGTCTGGTAGTTGGATGAAAATTTGTGTTTCAGCTTGAATTCGTGAAATTCACTGCTGTTCAACTATGTCCATATTGATACGAAAAAATTACATTTAAAATGACAATAAAGTTTGAAAATCCCTCTTTAATTCAAAAATATGCGAAGATTCATTAATGTCAACTTACTGTAAGGTTGTGTTTCATTAATTTATTGTGTTGTTTTAAGTATCATGTTTATTTAATACCAAATATATTTATTTGCAAGATTTTTTCTGATCCACAAAAGTAAAATTTCTTTGTTATTTCTTTGTATTCATTTGACAGCTTTAAAATACAGTGACAAGTTGATCAAATATATCATTGGTCGCATATACTGTTTCTTTATGTTAAACATTGTCAGAAGTTAAGAAAGTGGTCCCAGATATTTCTTATGTATATGAAAACCTGTTTTGACCTGGAATTGCAGAATACTGGTGCTAGAAATTCCAAAATGGCTCATTCAAGCTTCAGGGACCTTCACACAACGGTCAGTCATACAATCTTAATGATCAACTTTGTTTAATGATCACAATTATTTGTGAAAAAGGACGACCATCAAACATGCAAGGATTTATGTCAGAGAAAAAGGGGCAAAAAACTAATAACAGTTTTCCTTCACCTAAAATCAACTGGGTACAATCATAAACTGGGTGCTTGTATGTTCCATATTCCTTGTAAACCCAAATGGAATATTTTTCCTATTATTATTATTATTATTATTATTATTATTATTATTATTATTATTATTATTATTATTATTATGGTTAATTAATGAGAAATGCATGTCAAATAAATTTTACAGAAATCATATTAAGTAAGATTAAAATTTCTTTAATTATACCAAACAAATATCATTAATATAATTTTTCATACTTTTTTCATTCCTCAGAAAAAAATGAATAGATAATTCTTCATGAAATATTTATAAAAATATTTAATTTGCCATTCAGTAATTTGGCACTAAATCTGACTCTAAATTAGAAAATAAATTTTTAATTATATTTATTATATATATTATATTTATATTTATTATTTAATTAATATATTTATTATAATATTTATATTTTTTAAAAATATAATTATTATTAAAAAAATTATTATTATTTTAAAAATCAATAAATTCACACATAATATGCTAAAAAATATTTGAAAATATGCGTTTTAAAAAGACATTAAAAAAAATAAAATAATCAACCAATAAATTTTATTCAGGAAAATAAAATTCTTTATGACAATCAATTATGAAACCATTTTCGAATAAAAAATTTCCTTATGCATCTAATAAATTTTTAAATGTCAAAGAACTTCTTTCAACGTCACCCGTTGTAAAGGGAGTATATCTAAATGCTATTAGTTCATTAATGGTGTATTTTTAGGGACTGAATGGATTCTAAATGACTCTTCAGGTAGCTAATCATTAATTGCTTGCATATCACTTAATCTTCGATTTTTATCAAAAGCAGACAAATTTATTGCGGATGCCAGTAGCAATATCTCCTTCGAAACTACGTGTTTATTTGTGTAAAAAATTAAGTATTGATTTATTAATCAAGATTTGATTAATCACATCATCAATCACTAAATAATTTGAAGCTAAAAGTATAATGAGTTTTTAAAAATTTCCTTTCATAAATTTCTTTTGTAACTTTGGTAGATGAAGCTTCCTCGCTTTTTAGGCTATTAAAAAAAAGACAGTATAAAATTTTTGGCATAATATTGTACATTGAACATCCAAGTTCCCCATTGAATAATAACTGGTCATGGTGGAAGTCAAAGATCTGGTTCAATAGTTTTAAAATATTTTATTCTTAAAGGTGCTTTACAAAGTAATTTTTATTGTTCTAAATTAATTGATAAATATCTACAAATATTCTTGGTATATGTTCAGAAACTAAGTGCAAACCATTAGCAATGTATGTAACTTGAGTTATTTTTGGAAAAAACATAATTACATTTGTAGCCTTTTTAATATATAGAGCTGCATCGATAAGAAATAGTAGAATTGAATCTTTGTTGAAATCATCTCGTAGTACTTTCACTGATTTATGGAAACGTCTGGATATTGCATTGTAATTTTCTTTTGGTAGCATACTTGTATGCAATAAAAAAATTTATTTAAATGTATCAGGAGTTAAAAATTCCGAAGATGACATTGGCCACATATCTTCCGGTCGATTCTGTAGATTCATCTATCGATATCCATAAAAATTATTTATATAGCATTTCTAATGTAATTTATTGTCTCAAGATAAATATTTCTAACATACTTTGATCTCAGTGTACTATTTTTTAATGAATACTGAATTCTGTATATTTCTTACAAAATTTTTGTAGGTTACCATACAATACTTTGAACAACGAGAATATGTGTCTTTGTAATGAGTGTCTCACATGATTCCTTAGTAAATTGCGATTCTTCAGAGATAGCATTCAACGGACTTATAAATTGTTTATTTCTTATCATCGAACAATTGTTTTAAAATAAACTTAAAGTTATCCTTAAATTTTATGATTTTCCGAAATTCATCTTAGAAATTTTTTCATTTTCATTATTAAATCAATATTTATATATTTTATTACGGTTTAACTTCGATATCATTGCAGCTTTGTCTCAAGGTTAATTTAATATTTCTTATGTTATACAATTTTTTTTAGAATCCAGACTTACAAAGGTATTTTTTATATTAGCGGACCGTTTTATTGGAGCGCAACGACCTTAATAGTGACCACTTTCGTTAAATTTAATTAACATACTATATAGTTACAAATGTAAAGCTAAAAATTATAATACTTTGAGATTAAATTAATCATTTAAAACAAAAACAAAATACTGCAGCTATATCGAATGAAATCCTTTGTTACTTTTTATTCTTCTTCAGAGGGATTTTTTTATCATAATATTTCTAAAGCACAATGATTTTTAAATAACTTGATAATTTTGTTTTGAAAGGTGAAACAAGGAATCGCGAAACTTGTCTCAGAAGAAGATCTTTTACATAAAGAACCCTAAGGCATATTCAAAACCCAAAAGAAAAAACTCTTGAATCAATAGAATAAAGTACATGACATTTTTAGAACTCAAACTCCTACTTACATATCATAGCTGAGAATAATTTGCTTACCCGGGACAACTGAACCAAATAATCACTTCAGTCATTTTTAATTGAGCTTACATAAAATTTTACATCTTCATTAATCGAACGCTGACTGCGGAGAAAAATAAAAATTTCTCAACTCTCTTTTATTAATTCAGGTTTACGAAAAAAATTCTTTAAGTTGATATTGTAAAAATATATCCGTTAATTTGTTTTAGTCAATTTCTTAGGTAATCGATTTAAACAAATAAAAGTAGTCTGAAACACTTAGATTAGAAACAATGCAATTTTTATTTGATTATTATGTTTATTATTATATTCATAATGAAAATTAAAATATTTTAAAAAATATAACTTTTACTCTTCTATTGATTATTAATTAGTGATAGTAATTAACTATGAATTGATTATATTGAAAATAATGTTTTCCTGTCATTTTTATGTCATTTAGCTTCAGGAGAAATTAATTTTTTCGAGCTTCATTTCTTTAAAAATAATAATTTTCATATCTTTATATTTTTTGAGTCCATGTCTCAGATAATTAATATGATATTTAATATTATTATGTTGCAGTAATAGGGAACTAAGAAAGTTATTTTCGTTTATTTTATAACCAATTATTAACAATGGGTAAAGGGTCGTATACAAATCTTTTAATAAGTATAAATTTATTTTTAATGTCCTACGGTTGTCCAATAGGCGTTATTACAAGCATTTATTTATGAATAGGAAGGCTGAAAACAAAGGTAGTTAATCCAAATTATATGTATCGACCTTGTTTGTCAATGATAGATTTAAATCCACTTTTTAACATCTGGAATTGGTGGATGAGGTCATCAAAAGACAGTATTCGCAAAACATTTGTCACGTATGTTTTCACTTTATCTGCGCTTTGTAAAGTTCGATAATATCAATTCAGCGTAGCAACCGATCGAGCATATTAAAGACTGTAGAGTGTCTGTTGTAGCATTTTTTTCTTTAAGAAATATGATTACAGATGGAGCAAAATGTGGAAGAGCAGTATCATGTATAAGAAAAATGTCGACTGCTAGAAAGACGTTAAAAGAGAGGAAACATGTCGCAACCAGTCATGAAATTGAAAAAGACTGGGGAATTAGTAATAGGCCACGTAAATTGAAAAGAGAAACAAATGGCAATGTTATTCTCAACTAAAACTTCACGAAGGGATATTATTTTTGGATTACATGGTATTTTCTGATGAAAAATATTTATACTACTAAAATAACAAACAAACCCATTATTGATTGTGTGATCAAATAAAACTTTACGAGTTTATTGAGAACCAAGTCATTAGATTTTTGGTTTCAGATGAATTACATGCTTTATTAATACGCAAATTATTAAAAACCACCACAATTAAATTATATCGAGTCTTTTGACAAAGGGTAAATGTTTACGTACGGTGAAATGTTTGTGGTATCATTCAACAAATAGTTCTGAACCATGGCCAACCTTCTAGTTTGTGTGTACAGTATGTGGAATATGTAAAAAAATAAGTTCCTTAGAAACCATTTGGCTATTATTTTTTAAGGTACTTTTAGTTCACGATAATTGTTTCCAAATCTGATATTTTCCACAGATATTTCTCCAATAGGTTACCAATTCTTTTTATCTTAAAGGGATCATTTCAATCAAAACGCAATCAGAAATAGAAAAAAGGTCGGAAAAATTGACAACTTTTTCGCTTCCAAGTATTCTCAATTCTATAAGAAGAAATTTAGAAATAATTATCTCGTTGGAAAAGTGAACTTGATTCTGAGGAAAATTATTCTACTAAAAAATCTCAGTGACACGAGATATCATAGTATATGGTGTGTGCCCTATAAGTACTTAGACCCGACAAAAAATAATTACTTTATAAAAAAGATATTGAAAGTGATTAATTCTAAAATATAAATAGATTATGAAAAGGTATTTTTGTTTATCTAAACTATTTTTGTTTTCAGGATAGTTGTGCTATTTCAAAAATGTCAGACAATGTTAAATTTCGTAGTGTAACCAAACTCCTGCTATTGAAGCAAATAAATAGCCAAGAAATTATTATGCAACTACATGATACTTACAAGAGTGAGTGCCCTTGTAAAATAAAAATTTATAATTGGATTCAAGAATTTAAAAGTAGCCGAACTATTGTTTTTAATTCGAAGAAATCTGGCAGAATGTTGAAGAAGGAATAAATCCTGCAGTAAATCATAATTACAGACATACGTATTGCAACAACACCTTACGTCTAAACATCTCAAAAGATACGCTGCATATGTTGCTGCCTGAAATGGACATAAGGAAGCTGTGTTCACAGATGACATGAAACAATGACAGAATTAAGTGTTGTTAGTCTTGATGCTGGTGGAGGTTGCATTGAAAATAATAAATATTGACTTTCTACATATTTTATTACTGAAAGTTTAAATAAAATCGGTTTTATATTTATGGTTGAGCCTAAGTACAATGGGTGCAATAAGTATGTAATAGTATTCTTGTTTTATTAGAAAAAAGTATTTTAGATTTTGTGTTTGCAGAGGCTAAATACAATATTTTCAAAAGGTTTTTCGAGGGGCTAAAATATAACTTTTTGAACCAATTTAACCAAAATCCCCATATGTGGTAGGAAATACCATCCTTAACGAGAGAAGATTAAAATCGTTTAGACATTTTATTTTGCTGAAATTTATAAAGCATGCAATGTTGAACATGAGTGTCAGAACTGAATGTTTGAACTTTACCAAAGTGAATTCCACTGCGACAATGATAAAGGTCATATGATGCTTTTCCAATATTGATTTTTCATCACCAGAGGAATTTTCAATTATCATTTAATTCAAAACCACGAAGATCAATTTAAAAAAGTAATCTTATGTCCCAAACGTAGTTCGAATTGAATATTTTAATATTATTAATCTTTAACTTTTAAAGAATATCATTTTCATTTTTTGATATTACAAATATTAAGGTGATGGTTATTATTTTTATATTATTTTTATTTTTTATATTATTTTTATTTTTTATATTATTTTTTTATTTTTTATTATTTTTATTAATTTGAAAAAATATATTTAAATTAAGATTTATAAAAAGTTGACAATTTAAACAAATCAATAATAAAATAATTATTATTTGCTTGTATCGAATGCAAGCGAAAACAACGAAATTTAAGCCAGCGGACTCTGATAAAAACATTAATTTTCATTTTCAGCTAAAATTAAATCTTTCCATTCAACAATAATCTTTTATTCGAGAACTTTTGAACATAAATTGCTTAATTAAGCTTCAAAACTAAGGGATCAAACAATAAATTAATTAAATTCTCTACAGCAGATTTTTTTCTTTCTTTAAAATATTGATCTTTAAAACTTCTTATATTTTAAATTTTCACAAATAAAATTAAGTTTTTTGACTGATTTCATTAATTTGTTTTAATTAAGTCAATAAGTATTTCAAAAGACATTGTTACACATACAAATGTACATTATATTTTTAAAAATTTTTTAAATAATAAATATAAATAATAATAATAATAATTTTAATTTTAATTTTAATTTTAATTTTAATTTTAATTTTAATTTTAATAATAATTTTGATAATAATTTTAATAATAATTTTAATAATAATTTTAATAATAATTTTAATTTTAATAATAATAATAATAATAATAATAATAATAATTAATACATTATTATCTTTTCAGAAAAAATATTTAATATTATTTGTATCAGGGATTATTTGCAAGAAAATTTATCAATTTTTTTATTAATAATTAATAAAAAATTGTTCTCAGTTTCATACGGATTTCAAAAATATTAATATTAAAAAACTCTGAATAATTTTTCCCAGAATAATAAAAATAAAAAGATTAAGTTTTCAGAAAAAGATTTTCTGAGGTTTAAAATTATTTTTCATAAATAATTAAAGGAAAAATCTTTCGAAATATTCAGAATTAAAATCAGAATACATTTAGAATTAATTAATTAATTACTTAATGTTTAATTTTCTGAAATTTTTATGAATAAAAGTGAATATTTAATGACTTTAACAAAGAAATAATCACTGGACAATTATACAGAAAGAATTCCCTAAAAAATTCGATTTATCGAATGCGGATCAGTTTTCATCATTTCAATTTCATCAATGAAATTTTTCAAAGAAAATTAGAATTTTAAAAGAAGAGGTAAATATTAAATTTTGGTAGCATGAAAATGGAAATCAATTTATATACAACGAAATCCGTTTAATATCACATCGGATAATATCATGACTCGTTTAATATTATGATGCATTGAAAACCCAATTGCCAATCGGTATGTAATTTAATGTATTAATATTAAACTAGTTCATATCACATCGGTTAATGTCAAAAAACGAGATTCCACGAAAACACGCCAGTTAACATTTGGTACGTGGTTTCAAATATCTTATTAAAATTTAGTTGCTTTTAATATTTTTCTTCTCAGTATCAGTTAATATAAAAAAAACACAACATCAACGTTATATAGGTTTTTATCGCGAAACACTATATTAACCGTTGTCCTGTTAATATCATGACCCGCTTATTAGCATTGTTTTCCGTGGAACGAATGACATGATATTAAGTGGGTTCAACTGTATTAGGATTTTATCTTGGAAATAAATTATGGAAGGATGTATTGTTCCTACGTGAAGGTAATCGCCAAATTTTGTTTTAATCAATTTATTATTCAAAGAAAGAACCTGAACAAATCTGCTTATTGCCATGATTGACTTCTTACAGTAATAGAAAGTTTTATAAAATTATTTACCCAAAATCCGAGACCTTAAGTAAATCTTAAAGAATAAAGGTAAGTATAGTTGGAAATTGCAGAAAAGGTTTCTAAAAGATTTTAAACAAGTCATAAAATTGGAACCCAGAGACCTTCAGAATTGTAATGAAAAAAATACTAATTAAGTATGTTACCTAACTGCTTTTTCTTGTGTTTTCGGTTATCTAATGAAAATGAAAGACTCTAAATAATTTTTCAAAAGGAAATTTGCTTTCACTTTGTGTGGATGTTTCTCAGACATACGCGTATTTTGCTTTTCAGAAATTGATAACGAATATGAGCTGGGTTTAGACCTTTGTGAAACAGTAAGAGAGTAACCACAGATTCGAAATACTGTTAAATGAGCTTGATCAAAAGGTCAAAGAGCACTAAGCTACATCAATAAGATTTGTGTAGAAATTAGTTTTTATTATTATTTAATCCAGTAATCCTACATCGAATCATATAATTGGTCAAATTACTTTACCTAATTGATTTTTTAAAAAATTTTGTTTATTTATTATAATATCATACATTAATATTGATAAAGAAACACATAAAAAATTCTGGAAATCATTAGAGTAACAAAAACAATCAATTTAAAAAGTAACCTGGATTAAATACTTAAATTTAATTGGCTTTAAATTAAAACTGGAAATATAAGTAATAGTAAGTTATATTGTAATAGTAATATGTTAAATATTGGGTTGTTCAAAAAGTCAGTGCGTTTTTTTAGTAGTTTTGATAATTTGAGATTTTTTACTTAATATAC
>JBBMKC010103935.1:0-16593 GCA_037834085.1 Bipalium vagum
TAATAATAATGAAGAAGAAGAAGAAAGATATAATAATGATAATAATATTAGAGAAAATGAAATAGTAAATAATATAAAATAATAATAAATAAAAATGATACGGTTTTAGTGTGAATAAATAATTTAATAAATACCAAAGTGTTTGTATTGGTTATAATTTTGAACAAACCATCTATAAATAACAATAATTACAGTTCTGAAGACAATTAATATTAATAGCTTGTGTGACTGACAGTCAGATCTTGATGGATATATTTTAATAGAAAAACATTGAAGAAATTCGTGACGATCACTTAAAATCTACCAGTACCGTGTTGAGGGATAGTTATACTAAAAGTAGTAATGGTAGTGATTATTCGAGACCAAAAAATTCCAAAACTAAACCGCTTTCTGACAGCAGATTGCAAAAGAAAAGGTCCGTTCCATTTGATCGATCTCCACCTTTTAAAAAAAGAGAAAATAAAAAGTTTCTGACAAAAGATCTTCCCGAAAAAACTTTACCGGTTAGAATGTACTTTTGTATACATTTACAGTGTTACATACCTGGGAATATTAAAATTGGCTCACTTCCCTCACCTATGTTCTCATTAATTATTGATTTCCCATATTTGCACTAAGGACCTTTTCACTCTGACAGCATCATCAGAAAATAGTTGATCATATGAATTATTTTTGTCATTTCAAGGGTGAAAGTTTCAACATTTTCTGTTGGTTAATTTTCGATTTTTTCTCATTTCATAAAGCGTCTTTTTCTATTTGATTTTTAAATGTTTCCGACAATTGGCAACTCGTTTAAAATTTTCCTAGCGATTTAATAAATTAATTTAATAACTTTTCGATGAAAGATCAAAAGGAATTCAATCAACACTCTGATAAAAGAAGACGTGAAGAAAAATAGAAAACCAAAGTTATTCTTTATTGAAGTATGGATCCCATTCTCCAAATTAATGAAAAGAGTGATTTGGAGAACAGAGCTCAGTCGTACTGCGATAGCTGAATGAAAGATTTCATCGACCTGTCCAATCATTTTCAGAAAGTTAATCAATTCTAAATATTGAAAACTCATCATTCTACTTGAGAGCAATGTTAAGTCGCAATCTGGTCTTCACAAACAAAATCGTTCCATCGTTCATTATTGATTATAATAGTATTTAAATAGTAGTTACCTGAAAGCGGAGCAGAATGCACGATTTACTACCTATCCTACCATCTATAAGCATAAGTTTGAACAACAATAATCAATAATCAACAAGCAGTTATTGGGATTGGATGATGGGACATTATAATGCTCAGATGTCCTATTTTCATGAGGCAAGCAAGTTACTCTGTTTTTATTTTTCATTTCCCATAAATTCATTTTGGTCGCTCTTTTTCTCGATATCGCTCAAGTTGGGAAACACTTTTTTTGGTGTATTGTAAAGTTTTTGAGTTTAATTAGAATTTTTACCTTGGGTTTTTTGGGAAAAGTGATTTGTTTAAATGCTACATTAAAACACATTGGAAGATCTTTTTTTTATTAAGTAAATTTAATATATCAAACCTTTTTTTCGACAATTCTCAACGACTATAAACGAGAACAGCGATAACCTAACAATCAATAACATAATGACATAACATAATAATAGCAACCTAATCATAATGAAACTTTTTACGGTGTTCCTCCATACTTGTCAACTATCAAATAAACTTCATTGTGAATGACACCAAATATTGTCTGGAACGCAGTAACAATAATTAAATGAATATGGGCCAGTGAACACTGAGAAAAATTATATTTCTGTGAAAATTATTTTAATTGATCAATTTTAATAATAATATTATTTTTTTCACAGGAATCATTTACTTTGGACGATATTGTCGAAATAACGAAGACAAACGAACAAGTCAATACCATATCCAATGGTCTTCAAACGCATTTGGAAGATGCTGACACGTACGTTTGAATATCTTTGCTACCAAATTAGAGTGAACCGAAACTCAAATGATTTTCTTAATAAAAAAATTGGAAGTTGAATTTTAGAGTGGATAAAATCATTTAATCTTATTGAATTACAAGCAAAAACGGTTTCGACATTCGGTATATTGTGCTATATGGGTTCCAAATTGGTCGTACTGGTGCAGAGGCGGCACGAAGCGTAATATAAAAGTTGTTGGTTTGACTAACGTCGGACCGGAAATGTCTGACTCGATGATAATGACGATCTTGGACTATTACGGTAGACTCAGACAAAAAGCATACCGAAAGTTGCGAAAGACACTAACCTGGATCATACCACATGTCTTTACCACTAGAATAAAATGGGACAGGCCTTGTCGTGCCTCACGACAACGAAGAAAGTTAATGACATCAGTCATTACTCGAGAACATTTGTCTAATTTTGGGTATAGGACTTGATAAGGCTCCGTACTCACTTTTTCATTTCTCAACCAACTGAATATATTTATGTCTAGAAGGATGATACGCAACGAGGATGACGTAAGAACGTCTTTGAGAATTTTAGCGCATCTAGAAGTCCCTAATATTATGCAGTTCCTATAAATATTCCTTTTGTCCGTTTGGAAAAAGGTACAGATTCTAAAAGCAGCACATTGATGGTCTAATTTTTAAAGCTGACTTTTGAGGACAAATGGTGGGTCTACTCAACAGTCACTATTGCCAACCACGTTTTTGGATCGATGAAGATATGTGATACCATCATCATTGTGTAAGTGGAATTTCAGCTGATTCTAGTTCGTAGAATCTTAGTCTCCGGCCTCCTGAGTGCTGTTTTTGATGGAATGCATTGATTTTTAAGTAAAAATATTACAGGTCAATTGAAATCTGGGAACTTTATTTTGAAAGATTGGAGAGTTCTTGGCGACTATAGTTTTCTCTTATCTGGGCTTGTTACCGTCACAGTCTCGCTTGTTTAACTCTGTGATTGGCCGGCTGCAATGTTGATGATAAAGACACTGTCAAGTGGAACTGCCAAGATTACTTCAAGTCTTTTGTTATCTTTAGATTCCCAAGAAGCATCAAAGAGTTTGAAAATAGTTATCATCGACACCAAAGACCGGTGCTTTGAAACTCAATAATGGTTTATTTATAAGATACCGTGATCGTAATGAAAGAATGAGTTGATCTCGGTTCACTCTAATCAATGTGAAATCTAAAAAATGTAAAACAATCGATATCACTTTGCAAATCTGGTGAAAGGACAGCGATTAAAACCTCTTAAACCATTTAGGAATATCTTCAAGTGTCTTTCGGAAACGAGCGTTCGACTATTGACGGAGATGGTGACGGTTTGCAGCAAACTCAACTATCTGGTATCGAGGAATCAGGGCGAATCTCTCCGAAATGGTACTTTCTTTTGTTGGTACTTTGCTCTAATCACTGATGAGATCCACAAGTTTTGTCTCCCGTTTCCTCTCTCCAGAAACCATTGTGCCCATTTTGAGTTTTTCTTTATTCTTTTATCTCTCTTTTAAAATTGAAATAATCTTATTTTATTATTATTTCTTTTCTGTTATTCGTAATTTTTCATTGGTAATATTAATTTATTTTATTTTCATTATCATTTATTATCAATTTTTTTGTTTTTATCTTTTTTGTAAATAAAAAATAATATTTTTAGTTTTTACCTGTACTCTCTTTCTGAAATACATGCTTTTTATTTAAATCGAATGAAATAAAATTGATATTATTTATAAAACCTGTGAGTATTTAAACCGATTTCTAAGCTACTACTTTAAGCATTACTTGTATGGCCAGCAAAAGACTTCTAGTGAGAACAGATCACAAAGCAATAGAATGCCTTTTGAAGACAAAAAAACCAATAACACCGCAATTTCAGACGTGCGTAAAATATCTCAGCAGTCTAGATATAGAGAAAAGAAAAGAAATACAGAAAAGAAATTAAGCACACGAATGCAGACATGCTATCGAGAAAAACTTGCGATACATGCTCTCTATGATGAAGAGCCAAAGACAGAAAAAAGGAAGACCAGAGCAATAAATACAGTAAACGAAGGGACAGTATATAAATGGCAGAATAATGAAAAAGAAGATATTGAAAAGAGAATTACATCTTATTTCCGCTTTGGAAGATGGTTTGGTCAAAACGTTCGAAGGAAATATATGGATTCCAAAACTCAAGAGCCGAATGTTAGATGAAGAGATTCACAGATCTCTAACACGTGCTGGAACCGAAAAAATTATTAAGTATACAGCTGATTTGTACGATATAAAAAACCTGAGAGAGACGGCAGCAGAAGTTATAAAACAATGCGAAATCTGTCAGAGGCCTAAAGTAGTCACAACAAAAACGAAAGAAGATACAATGAAATTATCAGCCGATGAGCCATTTGAAGATGTATATAGATATTTGCAATCCGTTAAAAGAAACTTTTTGAAGGAAACGATACATACTTGCGATTATAGATCAGTATAGCAGGTACATTTCATTAATGGCGATAATGAAGCAAGATGGGGATACAATTCGAAGAATAATACTGGAAAAATGGATCTATAAATATTGTGCCTCAAAGGAAATCCATGTAGATTGTGGGAAGTTCTCTTGTTTTACAGTTTATAAGACACTAGCCACACAGAATAACGCCAAATTCTGTTTGTCCAGTCCGTATTATCATAACACCAACGGCATAATAGAACGGCATTTCCGAACAATTTCGTGACTACATGAATACTATTATGGCTGAGAGAAGAAACAATGATTGGGAAAGACAAATGTCCAAACACGGTGAACAGAAAAATTCATGACAGGAGATATGCATTGGAAGATAGAAAAGGAAAAACAATCGAAAGGAATGTTGAAAAAATTAAAAAATTCTTGAGAAGGGGGATGTGAGTATATAAACTGATTTCTAATTTTAAAATATTTATATAGTGCATAATTTAAATGTTAAATTAATTTAATTTTAATATTTATTTTAAAATAATTTTTATTTTAATTTTTAATGACACTATATATTGATTTATTAAGAATGGAAAATTTGTTTAAGTATTATTGTTTTAAAAAGCCTTTTCAAAAATATATTGCTTAAACTATGACTGATTTATTTGATATCGCAGCTAACAAAAACATTTATTTATAATAAATCACTTAGGACAACGTAAAATTTTTTTTTAATTTATTGATTTAAAAACTTAATTAATAATTGATTGGAATATTTTATGTCAATAATTTATCCCAGTATTTTTTAATTATTGATTTATGTAATCAATTTTTATTTCAAGATTAAAGTTTTACTAACGAAGAAATGAAGATCTGAAACATCGTTATGTTCAAGTTCAACCCTTTGTTTTGTTGGTCAGCTTGGTACGGTAATGGTTTCCGGTGTTTATAGGTTGAAGAGATTTTAGCAGCGGCAGAGTTGTTTTACCATAAAAATAATTTTTAACATTTTGAAAGCTTCTCTTTATATTGACTCTCTTTATTTATATCCATTGAATTCTTGCTTCATTTATAATAATAAAAATAATAATTATAATAAATGTTATGGAGTTTATGGGTTTGAGCGTTTCGTGAAGTTTTTTAAAATTTGTGGTAATTAGACATTCAAATCAATAATGTGTTTTGTTATGTGAGTGAAAATTATTGGAGATTTCAGCCCATTCTTCAACAGTGGAAAATGTTGAATCTCCGGAACAATGTTGATCTTCAAATCTTTGCCAATTTTGAAGGCCATTTTTTATAAAATTGATTAATGATATTGTTTGACACTGTGTAACGATTGATCAAATATTATTTTTAGTGTCGTCTCATGGATAATTTTCTCACTTTCGAATTCAGAGACAGGTGCTATTTTTTACTATTTCTAACGACCTGGCCAGCAAATGTTAACAACTTATCTCTTATATTTTATTTTAACCCCCATATCAACTTAATTTATGATCATGTAACCATCTAAAACGGTTTTTAATGTCTTGCATCTTTTTGCGTAAAGATAATAATGTAAAGAAATAAAACTTATATGTAATAATAATAATAATAATAATAATAATAATAATAATAATAATAATAATAGCTATTATTCTGGTATTATATAATAAAATGAAGATGTATATCAGTGTTCTTTTATTATACAAACCGACTTCCAATTTTATTTCCGAATGTAAAATATTTCCTGAAACATTTTTTGAACCTTTGCAGGTAGGAAAGACTACACTCCGTTGGTAACAGAATACCTGCAGTACCTGATGTCGCTGGACCTCGTTGATTTCAGTACTGAAAATTGTAAAAAGCATCCTGTCTACGGTAAGATAATCACAACCAAATTGATTTATTAATGAGGAAATGTTGAGGTCAGATTTGCTTGTCAATTTGGAATCCAATGTCAGATTGCTGATGGAGGGTGACAGACAAGGTGAGACAATCATTTGAAGGTTTTCAGTTGTTGGAACATAAAGTTATGTGAAAATCAACCTTATTTAAAATCAACTGAGTAAATATTTTGCTGAGAAAGCTTGTGGAATCTGTCATTCTAAGTGCTTTCCTCGTTTTATGACTGAAAGCATCATAAAATTCGACATAGTTTCGACAATTTTTCATATTCAATTATTTGAAGAAATCTGAATTAAGCCTGACACCGAAGAGATGTTTCTATCTACTTAATTTAGCTTATCGGAATGAAACACCACCAAAAACCTGAACTGAAAATGGTTCGCAAAATTCCAGGGCTACGCACAATTTTGATTTAGAGATCGAAATAAAATGGACCAGAACTGTTAGAGTTCGTTCATAGTAAATTTACATGATCACTGGTGATGACATATAGATTTTTTGAACCTTTATGGTAATAAGCAGCCGTCCACTGTCTGGGTATTTAAAGGTCATTTAAAAACACGAAAAGTTGTTCGTTTCCACAGTGGTACCGAGAAAATATTAAGCTGTTCTTTTTAAAAGTCAAAGAACTATCATTTCTGAATGGTCGGCAAAACTGTTTGATTACACAAGTAAGTGATTTCCAACATTAGACAATCGATCTCGACAAACCATTTTTCATCATTACAACTTCAACTCTCATGAGACCAGGCGAACATTTTTTTACAAATTATACAGAATTAACGACACATCCCGTGTTCACACGAATTGTTATCTACCTGACATTTTTTCTGATCCGATATAGAAGAGAAATCTCATGCCGGATGCTGCAGTTTTGCGGAATTCTGGGCCTTGTCTGAGGTACCAATTTCAGAAGTTTCAGTGGAAAGAATGCCACTAAAATTAGTTCAATAGCATGAAAAAATGTGAGAACGGCTTGAGGGCGTTTATGCGGAGTATTTGAAAAGTGTTTGGTTTTTTCAAGCTCCAGATTCCACAGGCTTTCTCAAAACCTGACCACAATTAGGAAACGAATCAGTAAACATTTAGGAGTCTTTCAGCTCAGAAGAATAAATATCGGTCGAAAGTCATTTCTGATCTTTAATACTCTATAAACACAATGCAAAGAACAAAATTTCCACGACTTTTCTTCTTATGTCACGAATGATTATCGCTTATTTTTCTTTCCGATTGGAACAGGGAACGGAGACATCAGCCAGTCACTGGAGAGCTATTATCAAGACCAGCTGAATAAATGTTACGAAGACATCAGTAGGCTGAAGCAGCAGCTGGAGTCGGCTCAGCAATTGTTTGCCAGTAAATTACCTCTGGATGCTTCTCAAGGTATGGCGAATATTATACATGTTGATCTCGATCTTAACGGGTTTTCTTTTATTGTATTTGCTTTATTTAATGTGAAAATGTTAAAGTCTTCAAAGTCTCAGATCTCATCCGGGTCTTTCACATTTAGGAGTTGATCTTTTACTCTTGGATACCTTTAAATTGAAATATCTTATAAATAAATCTTTAAATCAGTATAAAACTCTTCCATTTTATTCTAATTTTCTATTGAAACAAACGACCGATTGTTCACATGACAGTTGTGACCTCAGTGGCAATTATTATAAACCTTGTAGGTCAATGAATGCTTGGCGCGTCTCACCTTTTCAAATATCAACTTAAGTTACATTTAACTGCACAATGAAGGATATTTCATTAAGTAATCATTCTATTTATATGTGAATATTGATTTTTAATGAAAAATATTTGACATCACAAAGGTGGATTGTCTTGTTTACGAAAGAACATGCAAATATGTATGTTCTATTCTCCAGGAGTTCAGCAAATGAGCTCACGCTTGGCGGTTGGTAAGCCGAATTTGAACCAGGTGATGATAATCTAACAAATATCACTCAACGGAGGCTTTCGGCTGCAATAATTGATAATCAATTGAAGGCAAATTAATTTCGTACCGTTCCATTACAATTTTCTTCCACTTGAAAAAGATTGAACCTGCTTTATTGACACTTAGCAAAAAATCAATGGCTTTAACACTAATTTATTGCAGTAAAGCTGGTTTTTTTACTCTGGATTCTGTCTGTCCTGGAAAATATATCGCTGTACAATAAAGGTCAAAGATCATTATTGTTTTCTACTCTAAAGTTAGGATAACAACTCTTTCTGCACTGAACCTATAAAAATGAACCAGGAATTTTATTCTGAAATACTCTGCATTGGTCAATAGAAAGCACGTGATCCTGGTTCACCATTATACATTCCAAAGGAAACCCTGCCCGAAATCAAGAACAGTCAAACTTACTGTTTCATCCACATTTAACAGAGCTGGTACCGACGGATTTTTATTTTTAAAAATATTTCGGTAATTTCTTTTACAAGTTTTCACGCACTTGTCAACCTGGCAACCACGAAGAAAGTTTCTGATTTCATCAATAGTTTAAAGAAAGAATTATATTAAAAGTTTGATATCAGCAGCTTTAATGAACAAAAGTATTCCTTGTACCTTTTTTGTTCTTCTTAAGAAACGTTCCAAGTTCAGACATTTTTGGTAAAATTTGCCTTTATTCTTCAACTGTTCCAAAACTTCTTAGCTTTTCCTCAGAATATCATATTTCTAATATCTAAAATATTGTTTGCAATAATAATATCTAGTGTATTGATCTGCCTAATTTATGAATGTCACATCTTCAGCAAAATTTACGAACCTTTGCCATTTCTTGAAAGGTAATTTAATTAGATGCCTTTGTCTGGGGGTCGGTGAAATTATTTTTTTGATATATTTCTTTTTGCTTTGGATTTAATTTGGAAAATTTAATTTTTATTGATTTTTGAATAACGGTTTTTACCTTCAGAGGTTTAATAATTATCGATTTTATTTGTTAAAGTTCGTTTATTGTTTACATTTGTACATGATCTTAAAATCTGAATATTGTCCATGTCTGAAATATTTCTCTAATTATATTACGATGTCCCATAAAAAATAAGCCTTTTGTAGAAAGACGTAAAATAAAGCACGCCTGATCTAATATTGTTTCATAATCCACAAAATTTTCTTAATAAAATATTCAGTTTAACTTTTATTACATTTTGTTTTAATGTTTATGGCGCGAAACGTGATAACAGAGAAATATGAAATTTTGTCACTTTATTTCCCTATATGGAAAAAATGTGCACATCAGAAGCCACTAAAATATTGCGCCAGTGAGATTAAAACGAGCACAACAAAACAGTGGTTCGCCAAGTTCAATGGAATTTAACTATTACCACGTTCACCGTTGACTTTCATCTGTTTCGTTCCATGGCATATTTTCTGCGGGACGGTATTTTGAGAATAAAGAAGAGTTTCAGAATAAAATCCAATTATTCTTTGACTCCGAGCTTTCGGATTGGTGGGATCTAAAAAATTGCCACACTTTGGGCTCTTGTGTTTGATTTTTTTTGTGAAGATTTGTATTGTGCAATAAAAATTAAAAAAAGGATTTCTTATTCAAAACGCTAATTAATTATGGGACAAACTAATAATATCATTTGGAATACAATTGACCGAGATCATCTTTAGAGAATTGATTCAATATTTATCTTTTAGCTTGAAAAAATATTTGTGATAAAAATTGATAGGTTATTGATTGTTTTCCAGTCCTTTTCGACGCTAAGCAAAAATTCCAGTCGGAATTAGAAAGTGTCGATAGAGAATATGCCAGACAAATGGTTCGAGAACGGAAACGTTTAGAAGAGTCGGAGACTTTGTACAATGAACTGTTGACGGAGCACGAGGACATGCAAAAGAAGTACAATGAGACCGTGATCAGCTATAATCAGCAAATCGAACAGTTGGAAAGAAAGATTGAGGCTGATCGAAGGTTCATCGACCAGCAACAGTTCGAGTGGGAACTGGAGAGATCACAACACAACGAAGAAATTGATAATCTCAATAAATCTTTAGAACGAATGAGAAAGACTCCTTGCAGGTATTAATTTGTTATGTAACCCATAATGGCAATATTTCTTTTTTATATAACGTCTTTAATTGAAGAGAACAATTCATTGATTGGTTTTCAGGGGTTTTCATATTCTTTTTGGACAAGTTTGAAAAAGAAGAGGTAAAGGAGAATAGCGAAATTAAATTTTGTTTAACTGAATATTGAAGACGCAGCTTCGAATAATATTATATTTGTCTAAACGAGTTCCTAATACCCAACGATTTTATGATTTTTGCTCTACAGAAATAGAGAACACGATCCTTTCTTCTCCATATGTAATTAACACATTGGCTTTCGGGCCAATTCGCTAGCTGGAAACATTATTATTAATGTTTGGAGGCCAAAGAAATTATGACACTATACAATGGAACGAAATGGTCGGTAACTATGGCTAAACGTCTGAAAGCGCCCCTCATTCCTGACAGCCAATTTATTAAACATGATTGGTTGTCTTTTACCTATAAGGTTGTGCAAAATCAATGATTTTCAATTTGAAAATAAATTAATGTTATCTATTTATCTTTTCATGTCATTGTATACCCGACACGTGCCTTTTTTTCTTGTTCAATGTTACAGCGCTTGTACTTGTTTAAGTTTATGTTTACTTGCTTATTTTCAATAATTTCAGAGGGAACATAAAACCCTCTCGTAACCATGGCAAATATTATTAAAGATTAATACACTAGTGACAATCTCTCACCGGACTACATCAATTCTGTGACGATAATGAAAAACAATTACAGGCCGGGTTCATTATCTAAATCTAAATTAAGGCGATTTTCGTTGGAGTCTTCGGAAGTAATTTATTATCAGAGACTGTGCAAAATAATCGATTTACCCTTGTTAAGATTTCGTGCAATAATAATGCGACTCAAACTGTGTCCGTTGATGTGATAATCTTCAAAGACAATCTCTCCGTGGTAGACCTTGAACGGTTTGATGAATTTTTTCCTCTACGGAAGGTTGGTGTGTTATTATTAATTTTTATATTTTCAATAAATTTTTCAATGTTCCTTACTTTTCTTGATCGTTCTTCTTCGGATTACTGGTAAATATGGTCACCGAAAGGTCAGTGTTGCTTCTCAAACCATTTTCATTAGCATTATTGATGCTATCTATAATTAATAATTATAATTATATAATTATTATTGAAAAAATAATGTTATTACTTTATTCTAAATTATCTCTTCAAAGCACTGTCCGGTTACATAGTTACTAGTCTGTCAGAGTTCATGACTGATGTAAAGGTTCAATTATTGGAACAATAAGTTCCCTAATATTTTTCAGTTTTTATTTTCATATTTCAATGTAGATTTCTTTACACGTTGTGAGACGAAAAGGTCGAGTCTGTAGAATAAAGTTTATGTCTTGATACAAAGTCATACGTTTAGAAATGATCCAGTTTATAATTACTAACAATCTTGCAAGATATTAGGTGTGGGAATTAGTCCCATATTTTTGTATTAGCTTAATTTATAGAACAGATTTTGTGTATTTTTCAACGAAAATAAAATTAAGAGGCAATATTTGAGTGCGTTGTGACAATTAATAGCGATTATTTGTTTGATTTGATTGGACTAGTTATTATTGCAAGCGGACATGCACAATTCTCTCAGGACAAAGGTCGTTTGTCGCATTAAGAAGCTGTATTGGTTTGTTTCAATTTAAGGAGATCAGCAGCAGAAATCGATTGATAATTGTTACACGCTTACGGCGAACATGTACCATACAGACAAAGAACGTTTAGGCCAACAAAAGAAGTTTGAAGATGAAGACTTACAAGCAATTATCCTAAAAGATTCCTTCGGAACACTTGAACATTGAATGTTAACTACAGTTGGTGAACGTTAGTAACACAAGGGAGTGAAACAGTTGCAAAGAGTATGGTTACTGCTTGAATTGACCGAAAGACAGGCAGAACAATATGAATACTGGAGTCAAAATACTGTAATACTTTTAAATGGACGAGTTTATTTTCTTAAAACGATGAAAGACAAAGAAACTCATAAAGACAATATTTTTCATTCTTTGGGGAAAATGTGAATTGGATGTCTCCTTAAATTCAGCGTACAAAGCTGTTGGGTCATGTTTAACTTCAATTCAACCTCGGATTTCGATTTAGAGGAAATCGATTATTAATTTGACTCTGTCTGTGGTAGAATGTACCCTTTTTATCTTTTGAAAAGTGTTAAATATTCCTCTTGTATGATGATCACTGAAACAGGCGTACAGTGAAGCAAGGGTAAGAGAGATTGTGGTATCTTTCTGGGTTATGTTCCGAATTCATTGCAATATGGGAAGCATTTTATTTTGTAGACAATATATGAATATCTTTTTGTTCTTTATAACACCGACCGCTCTCAATTTTAACTTCTGTCTGATATGCTTTAGAGTTTCATTGGACATTATTGTTTTATTTGCAGGAAATCGAAAGAAATGAGACCCTGATGTTGAACATCATCCAATTATTTATTGACTTTGTCTTTGAAATCAAAGAGAAAAATGATCTCGACCAAGTACCATTGAACTCTCTTCAGCAATTCGCAGCAAAGGTTTCATTTTCTTGTTCTCTTTCATTTTCATTCTCTCTTTCCTTTCCAGGATTCATTTGACATTTACAAGACCGCCGTTTCAGAGTGGAACGCCTTACAAACAGACATTTTCAAAATTGGAAATGTAATCAATAGTTTTATTGATGATAAGATAAAAGTGCTGGTATAATTTCTTTGATTTTTAAAGATCTGTGTACCTCATGGTGTTTCAGACCGATCTCGAAACGACTCAAGAGGAACTTGAAACAAACATCAATCATTTCAGAATGAAAGAAGATGTCACGAGTGCGCTGGAAGACGAAATACAAAGTCTGCTCGAGTTTCAGGTTCGTATTTTAACCTTGGTTTTTTTTGCATTTAAAGTTTGTTTTATATTGATTTTTGTTGAAGAAGAATTGTTTGTCTGAGGAGAATTACAATATCGATCAGACAATTTTTGTCAGTTGTTTTGATTGAATAAATATATTTTACAAAATATAATAATATAAATAAAAAAAAATATAATATTACAACGTGAGCGTTTCATGGAAAATGATGCTGTGGTTTACCAGATGGGAATGTTGGAATGTAGTTTAGGAACATGTAGTTTTGGTAAAGACAATTCAAAAATGAGATCTGGAAACAAATTTCTTCAAAAGAATTATTAACCAATTTGATTTTTGTGGAAAGCCTTGCGACTGTGCCTGATTCTGCCACTGTGTATTATGTTAAAGAATCTAATGGTGGCCATTTTGAAAATAAATAAATTTCGTTCATCTGGTAATATATCGATTTTATCATACTATTCTTTTGATCGTCCTATGTAATATTATAAGGACACTTTGTTAATTATTATTATCACAATTATTTTATTTTATTATTAATTATAATTTCACACATGTTTAGTATAAGGAATTATAAAGATCTTACGTAATCTTTATAATTCATAAAATCAATAATTACAATTGTTTTAATTATTGATTTTTATGAAAGAGCAGATTTTTGAAATAAATAAATTTTAGTAATTGTTAGTTTATTATTTCATATGGAATTCGAGCAAGTTAACATTTAGTTCGTCTTTATTATGTTTTAGAGGTAAAAATGCGTGTTTTAATGAATAATATTTATCATAGTGTAAACAGTCAAAAACAGCGCCTTTAAATGGTATTATGTGTATTTGTCTCATTTAAAATATTTTATTAATATTGTCTTTCATTTCGTTCATTTTTGTTGGAAAATCAACTTAGAAATGTAGATGACCAAAAATGCAAAATCCACGTTTGCATGTGGTTTGGGTTTAAACAAGGAAAGACTGCTACAGAATCATAGGGCACAATGTGCGACGTGTTTGGTGATGTTGTTATTAGTAATAGTCAATGCAGGAGATGGTTTGATGGTTTTTCAACGATCGAAAAATGGAAATGTAGATCTGGAAGATGATTACCACGGAAGAAGTTAATAATTGATAATAAATGATAATCAATTAAAAGAAATTATTGAAGCAAAGCCTCGGTAAACTATTCAAGAACTTGCTGAGAGGTTCAAATGCAACATGCGGCCATAGCAAATCATTTGCATTTAATAAATAAAATGAATCGATGTTGGTCCCACATCAATTTACTGTTTAAAACGCGCATTATTATTATTATTAGAGTAATACTTTCACCACGAGTTATTATTATCGGTATTTTGTGATCCATCACTATATAATAAGTAATTTAATTTACTAAAAATACAAGTAACCTTGGCTCATGGACCTTTTGTTGATTTCAGAAAAACTTTTCCAAAGATTACGATCTTCTACAAACGATGCTCGAAGAGAAGCAGAACGAGTTGGATTTGGTCTCAAAAAAACTGATCTCACAGCCGATTCTGGTGGGTCCTTTATGTTGTCTTACTTTTTCTGTCGGTTTATATATTTATTTTATTTTCTTCTGGGTCTTATAACCGTTGCTTAGATTGCTTTTTGTGAAAAAGAAAGCTCATATTAATATTTTGTGTTAGGATGAGCAGGAAGAATTAATTCGGTCATTGAAGAAGGAGCTGGTTGAAAAGGAAAATGTGATTGGAGAAAGAGATGAAGATTTGTACGTTCTCAAAGAGCAAAAGGTAATAATAAATAATATTATAATTTAGAAATATTTAGAATCCATTAAATCTTCCTTTTATATTTTGAAAAAAAATCGATCATTTTCTGTTACTTTTACAATGATGTCAAACATTCTTTAATATGTCTAAATATTTTATAACTGCCGACGCTCTGCTTGTGGAAAAGACAAAACCCCTCTAATCAGTTCAACTTCATCTGAAAATCAATAATTTTCACTTTAATATTAATTTATTAGGTTAATCAAAAATAATTTTTAACAATCAAAATATTAATAAAATTAAAAATTAATGATATGAATGGTGAGTGTAAGTCCCACCCCTATTTTAATAAGCAATAGAAGATGAACAATCAATCAGTTGGTGTTGATATAACGATTTCAGACGATGATATTGTTTTTCACGAATTATCAAAATTATTTTTCGTTTTAATTAATTGATAATTGTCAAACAATCCCGACACTGAACGAAAGGGCTCAAAACATTTTATGGTAAGAGGAATTTTGTTTATTGAAGCCGTTCATCTCCCAGTGCTAATGACATACGAAATTTATTTAATAAATTTATGAAAAAATGTTCAATCAATATTCAAATTTGACGACCAAGTTAATTCATATGAAAATAACCTTCTACTTACAGAAAAGCAAATAATATTTCCAGGTGTTATTGTCTGGTCTGAATTGTTTCACAATGAAATTATTGTTCCATACTTTTTTGATGGAGCAGTGACTAGCTCCTCCTTATTTGAAAATGTTAACGGAGTGTTAACGACTAACAGATGGTATTCCAAGGCACTACTTCAACAAGATGGTGGATCTCCTCAGTATTTACTACTTTTCAGGAGTTTTTAAATAAGAAATGTCCTCAGATATGAACTGGACCCTCTATTGCAGTCTGTTCGACCAAGAAGTAAATATATAACATCAACGGGTTATTTTATAAAGAGAAACGTAACATAAAGGGTATACAAACATCACTCTCAATGTACAGATCAATTGAAACAACTTGAGAAGAAATGGAATCAATTTGTCTTTCCATGTTAGCTGATATTTCTGGGAATTTTGTAAACCATTTGGACTTATACCTCAAGGCTCACGGACAGCAGTTTTGGATATCTTTGTTAAGTTTTTCATTATAACTTGTCTCGGTGTATTAACCTATCTTATGTTACATAAATTTAAAATAGCGAATGGACTTTACTCTATCCATGTATAAAAATACAGAATAATAATGATTATAATTATAATAACTTCTGTACCGTGATACAAGTATCTACAAGTATATATTTTGCAAACTTTTGTACAGAAAATCTGCATTTAATAAATGTTCACAAATGTTCATGTGATTTGACAGTCGTGACAGCTTTGACATTGATGGTAAGAGTTCTGGTTCATTTGTAAATTCTGATCGGGCTCGCAATGCTACCGTCTGATCGACCAGTCTAACAATTTCAGCGTCTCATCACCTATAAATAGCAGCGTTGTCCATGTCTGGCAAAATTAGCAGACTTTTCATTAAAGAACAATGACGTTTCCTAAATCCAAACAATGAAATGAGAACGACAAGTCTCCTTCGGAAATTGACTACTCAATACAAATTATTTATGCTCTCTGTTAATAATAATAATAATAA
>JBBMKC010104045.1:0-16591 GCA_037834085.1 Bipalium vagum
ATCAAGATAGCCATTATTCTTAAAAAATTTTTCTCTATTTATTTCCGTCTTTGGGTAAACATGGAATATTAACCAAATTTAATAATAAATTTAAATATTTAAATCCACACAATAAGTCTTACTTAAATATTAAATTATATATATATTTTTTCAGTAATTCTAATGTATAATAAAATTAAATCCATACTTGGGAATATACGTGAAATTGTTATCAATTTCTTATCAATGAAATCAGAAACAACAGAAACCACTTCACCTGGACCTTAAAGCTTTTTTCGAAAGACTTAAGCCTTGAGGAAGTATCACTTTAAATATCATACCAGATAATGCATTTATTTCTAACGATATTATAATAATAATGCAAATCTGACATGATTAATGTAAATGATAAAATAAATTAATACATTACCATGATTAAAGCATCCATTTCTTGGCCAGATTAATGCATTTACATTTTTTTAATGAAAGTGCACATCTGACCAAAAATCCAGACGCTTTACAATGTCAAGCAATGAATACAAATGAAAAATACTTACCGAACAATGTAATTTCAACGAAAATAACGAATTTGAAATAATTTTCTATTAACTAAACCAGATTGTGCCGGATGGGCTTTTATAAATATATAGCATAAAGTACTGTAACCATGCACAAAATGAACAAACAATAGTGAAAACAATTCTGCGCATTACTGATCATATTTGTATGAAATAAGGTCCTCTCACTCAGTCAATTGTTAGAATTTTGCAACTTGACATAGATAACACACAATTGTGCACATCAAAATTATAGAGTTACCAATATTTATAAATGTACTGCTTACAAGTGCAATCAAACACGATACCTGAGCATGCCGGACTTAACCAGCAGAGACCATATTCTACCAAGCGAATGGAATTGGATTTATAGATAAAATGTGCCTGTTGCTATGCGAAATAATGTTCAATTGGCAATACACAATACACTTATTCAATGGGTGCATTGGTCTGATAGCATTGAACACTTTGATGTTGTATGTGTGCATTGTGTTGTGTCCTTGGTTTGTGTGCACACGCCAGTAGCGAAGTGTGTCGATTGTGTATGTATGACTGTACATAAAACAGCTGTGAACACGTCATAACGCTGGAACTCTGTTATTGACTATTTTGGCTTGTATTTTGATTCTGCCTATTTAGTATTTAAACCACAACAAATTAAGAAATGTTTGTCTACACATTAATATAACTAATCTTTTATTGATTAATACTATGCAGATTTTTCCGTTCTTTCCTTATTTGTGTTTTAAATTCTTTAGTTTGCAGTTTTTCAGGAAATAGCCAAAAAGTCATTTCTAGTCGTAAATGTAAACAGAGCGAAAAAGGGACTTACTTTTTGACAATTATTCCTTTTAGACAAGTACAGATGTTGTAATGGAAGAAAGCAATTATAAATAATAAATTTAAAATCTATACGATTTCAAATTACCGATATCGATCTGTGATATTTATTAAAGTTTTGTTTTGTTTTGAGGTCTATTTTGCCATTTCTTAAGCAGTGGGTTGGGTTAATAATGGTTTCCTGATCTCATGTTTTGACCTCAGTTAATAAAATAGCTTTCTTTTATAAGAACTCTAGGGTTGTTGCTTTGTACGTCGTCATGTGGAACTGTTCCTCCCCTCAATGTACTTTGATTTTAATCATTTTCATTAAAATTTTTAATTAATTAAATTACATTAATTGATTATATAAATTAGAACAGAATGAAATATATCGTTGTATATTAATTGTATATAAATTATATTTTATTGCTGTGGTTTTTGTTTTATCATACACAAAACTGAAATACGTGTAACAAAAATATTTTAAAATATTTATTTTTAATAATTTCTTGAAAAATAAAATAATTTAAAAATATACATTAAGATTTTTATAAATTTATAATGTTAAGGTTATTGAACTTTGGGTCTCATAAAATACCAAAAATTTTATTACATTTTCTAAATAAATTTATTAAGGATTTATTGTACGGTATTTTGAAAAATTTTATTTATTTATTATTAATTGAAAATACACGATAAAAAATAATTGAGTTCTCAATCAAATCATGTATAAATGATTTTAAACAAGTGCAATATTGTAGGAACTTTTAGTAGAAAACTTTATTTTATTTGGACATATTTAATAAATTAAATTGATTAAATTTATTATTTTTCTTATGGTTCTTCTAACCAGATCACAAACTTGTTGAAAACAATTGGGATTCCTATAAAAAAAATCTCTGTTTGAGCTACAATTATTTTCGCACTTCAATTCTTTTTTAAATAAAGAACTTTTTTCTTTTACAATTTAACATTTTTAGGACCTTTAATTAATCGGAGATACCGGGATTTGAACTCGGGACTTTCACATACACATGTACTGCTCTGACCGCTGAGCTACATCTCCCGACTAATTTTCAATTTATCTCACATACCCCCTCATTTAAATCTCACATCCATACCCTTAACCGCACCGAGTCTCTTTACTTTCATTTCCATTCCATTCCTTTACATTTTTACTTTCGCTGGTTGGTGTCCTGGTGTGGTCGCCATGTTAATTGAAAATTAATCGGAGATATTGGGATACCAACGTACAATATTTTATTTAAAAAACAAGTTTTTTCTTTCACGAACTTAATCGTTTTCACATAAATGTGAGCATATTATGGCTTTGCTTCATCTTCATTTTGGAGCAGGTCATTATCGCAGTCGTCGAGATTTTCAGCAGCATCATCAGACAGGCATTGATTTTGGTCGTCATTGAGGTTTTGATCTTTAATTTCATGGAGCTCGGAGAAATTTACTGATTGTTTTCTAACATCTCTGTGAAATTTCCAATGCGCAGCACTCCATTTGATATTAGACGCCACGCAGAACTTTCAGATTTTGGTTATTTGACATTTAGGAAATTGGAGACTTCTCAGAATTTTCTCATTTCACTTTTACCATGATCCAATGCAGCTGACTGCGAATGTATCTAGCAGAACAGTCCAATCTGTCAGGGCTTTTTGGTCTGGACTGCACATGGACTGCTCTGACCGCTGAGCTACATCTCCCGACTAATTTTCAATTTATCTCACAAATATATTAACATGATAATGTTATTATGTGTCATATCCTAAATGGGGAAAAAATAAAGAATAAAAGAAAGAATCTGGTTATCGGTAGTCATCTTTGTTATATAATAATGAAAATAAATACTTTTTTTCCCAAATACAATTTTAAAAAGAATGAATAAAAACAGATATACTTTTTAATCTAACAAGTCCAATATTATCTTTATTTTTTAATAATATTAAACTACAAATAAAATTTATTCAAAATATTTTTTCATTGTAATCTTTAGACTAATAATTAATTAACAAAATCAAATTTCGATATTCGACCTATAATTCTTATTTGATGTTTTTTGTTTTAATGTTCATTTTCAAACAAATCTTATTATTAACCTTGTTATTTTTATTTCATCACTGCTAAGGGGTTCAAAAGAATATTCCGTCTATATAATCACTCTGAACATTGAAACGAACTTCAATTTTAAATTAAAGGGGGTTTTTAATTTAAAGGGCTTTAAATCACTCATTATTTAAATTTATAAATGAATAAATATTAGTTACAGCTTGGTTTTATTATGATTAATATGTAAATATAAAAGGTTGGTTTATTATTATCTTAGAAAGTTACTTTTACCGACAGTTTCAAGGTTTTTGTATTGATAAATAAAGAATCTTAAATTTAGTTACAAGACCTATTTTTATTCAATTAAACTTGCACATTATAACAAAAGTTCCACAAACTTTTTTCTAAAAATTAATGAAAACTTTTGAGGAAATGATAAAAATGTATGCAATATTGTAAAAATAAATATTTATTGAGAAATTAGAGATTTTGATCATTAGTATAGTTTTCTGAATAATATTTTAAAACTTTTGATCAATTATATTGGGTAATCCGTAAAGTTTTTTTCGCTTTTTATCCATTAGAATATTATTGTTTGTTGTTTAAATAATAAGAGCACCATTTGATTTCTGTGGGAACATTTTGAAAGAATATAAGTAAGGCTCTAAATTAATGAAATTTAAATAAATAATTTTTCTTAAATATTGATTATTTATCTAGATAAATATGTACATAACAAAGGAGCATTTGAGATGGATAATGTACTACTTCTTTCGGATGGGAGAAAAGACAACTGTTGCAGCTCATTCTATATGTAATATTTATAAGGAAGGTGTAATATCTGAACGAGTAGTGCAGTATTGGTTCCAGAAATCTCGTTATGGTGAAACATCGATAAAGGACGCTAACCGGTCAGGTAGACCCACTGTCATTGACGATGACGTTTTGAAGGAGCTGGTAATATCAAACCCTGGAATGACATGTCAGGAAATTGCTAAAAAACTTTCAATCTCCAAAACAATTGCAAATGACCAGCAGAGGAAAGGCTTTGTGAACAAACTGAATTTTTGGATTCCGCATACACTCTCAGAAAGTGATTTGATTTACCACATCAACATCTGCGAATCATTGATAAAAAAGTATGGCTAAAATGGCTAAAAATGAGGTTCAGCCATTTTTGAAACAGATGATGAAAGTTGGAACCTTTTATCGAAATGTTACGAGAAAAAGATCCTGGCTAAAAAGGAGTGATCTTCCACTACCGACACTAAAGACGCGATTACTACTCAAAAAGGCAATGGTTTCATTATGATGAGATTGAAAGGTCCTTCTATTATGAGCCAATTCCGACCAATGAAATAATAGATTCAGAGATTTACTGTAAGTAATTGCAAAATTTACAGACTGCTATTGTAGAAAAACGATTTTATTTGGCGATTAGAAAAGGTGTTGTATTCTACCGGGACAATGTCAGACCCAACGCATCAATAATCATTAGAACGAAGCTGAACGAGTCTGGCTGGGATGTTTTGCAGAATTCCGCAAACTCACCAGACCTTTTACCAATTGACTTCCATTTCTTTAAATATTGGAACCACTTCTTAAGAGATAGATATTTCAGGAGATACTAAAAATAATTCCAGAACTCCGGAATTTTACATTATTGATATAAAATAAAATTGGACGAAATGTATCCAATCGAATGGTTTGTATTTTGATTAATAAAGTTTCGTTTTATTAAAAACATTTACATTAAAAGTTTAAATCCGGCATTTACTTTTAAGCAACCTAATACATTTTTGTTATTGTATGATAAGAAACAATTTCGTAATTATAATTATTAATATATAAAAAAAGTTCATAATATACGTAAATTGTCCTACACAAGTTAACATTTATAAGGTTAACATTGGGTTGGGAAATCTTTCAGATTATTCAAACAAGTAAAAGAACTTCAAAGACATTCTTCATGGATAAAAGATGTGTCCGATTTATAATTAATTCTTAATTAATTCTTCTTAAAAGAAAATGTAATTTCATAAAGGAGGTTAAAAATTAAGTACAGCTGAGCATCTACTTTTTATCAGACCTATAGAATTCTTTTTGACAATTCACACTTTCGGAATCTTATAATTTTATAATTTATGATTTTTAGTTCTGGTAGATTCTGGTAGAACTGAAAAAAGTAGAAACTATAACTTTTGAAATAATAATATCGATTATTTTTAAAAAAAATTGTGAAGTAAAATAATAAAATTCAACCAATGTATAATTGAAATGCTTTTGAAATAAAATGAAAAAGAACAATTTTTCTCTCATTGAAGAAGTATTTAAAGTTTGACTGAATTATTATATGAAACCCATTTGCAATTATACATAGTTCACAGAATTGCATCAATTAAGAATAAACTCCCTCATTATAAAAATATAAATATTTTTGTCAGTTAACCATTTACCTCAGCGACATCGGGTTCTGCTCCTGCAAAAATAGAGAATAAATTAATAAATAAATAAATGTGCATTTAAATTAAATCTTTAACTAAAAAAATTAAAAAAAACAATATTTTGGCTATATGC
Source organism: Bipalium vagum (assembly GCA_037834085.1). NCBI lineage: Eukaryota > Metazoa > Platyhelminthes > Tricladida > Geoplanidae > Bipalium > Bipalium vagum. The sequence continues at coordinate 5,994 of JBBMKC010104045.1, forward strand.
TAAATTATGACAATTGAAGATAAAACCAAACTATGACTTTTCTGTAACCACCATATTATATATTGACCTACTTATATTAAATCAGTTATCCACTTTCCTGATTTAATACCTTTGATTCGTCGATATGATGATCATTTTTATCATTTATTCCTGAGACTTTATTAAGATCACTTAAATTATCTACATCGTCAGGTACATCTTTGACACTGCTGACATCGTCATTTGAATCTTTCAAAGTTTCTTCATGTTCATCTTTTAAGGTTTCCTTTTCTTCTGTATTGTCATGAACTTTTTCAGTTTGGACAATATCAGAACTATGCTCTTCTTTTTGTTCCACAGATAATTCAGAAAAATCGTTATCATTATCATTTGCTGGTTTATTGTCGTCAGAAGATGTGATTTCACCGAATACGGAATCATGAGGATTTTTCTGGTTCATTAAATCCTCATTGTCAATTAAAGGGGATTTCTGATCAGATTTGTCATCTAAATTTTCATTTTCGTCTATATTTTCGTTGAATGTTTCAGTGGAAAAATTTTCAGAATGCATGTTACCATTATCTTCCATTGGTAATTCAGAATAATTCTCCACGGGATTGTGGTCTTCAGCATCAATAACTTCACTATTTAATACTTCTAAAATGTTTTGGTTTGGAAATTCATCACTTTGAATCGGAATTGATTCATTATTTAATATTCCCATTTCATTATCAGTAATACCACTCTCACTTGTATATTTGTTTTCTTGATCTTCGGTTTCGATCTCATTCAATATATTTTCTATTTGTAAAACATTATTCATAGTATCTACCAGTTGATCATCATCTTTCACGTCTTCCGTGCTCATTTCGGACTTTTCACGTAATTCCTCACCAGATTCTTTTATATCGACATCCTTATCTTCACTTTCTACTAAATCTGGTACTTGACTATTCACTAGACTTGCATCTTTCCTATCTACTGATTCTTTATTTTCATTTTCTCCATCACTTTTAACACCATGGATATCCTCATTATCTAAAATACCTTCTTCACAATTCTCATATTTTTGCACATCGTTTTCCCCGGTTTTATTTACTTGAGACATTTCATCATTCATTTCGAGCGATTTCAGGTTAATCTCATCAGAAATATTTTCCAACTGATTAGAATTATTATCTACATTTTCTTTTTCAAAATTTCTAAAATCAGCACTAGATTCACTTATCTCGCCTTCCATAACCTTTTCCGAGCTGTCCTGAACATCTATTTCCTTTACATCTTCGTTTTCACATTGATTGAGGTCTTCACTATTTATATTTCTATTAATTACTCCATTGACCGTTTCAAAATCGTTTTCTAATTTGGATGCTGTATTTTCGTTGCTTTTAACTATAGAATCATAGCCAGAATGTTGTTCTACACTACTTTCAGGTATACTTTTTGTCGTGTTCATGTTCACGTCCTCAATATCAGTTGTAGCAGGAAATTTATTAGTAGGACACTTGTCAGGCACTTTACCTTCGCTAATATTTTCATGACCATCTTTTTGGCTTGTCAGAATCAAATTGCTGTTTAAATTTGACGACGACGCTGACGTCGATGATATATCTAAAATAAATTTCAAATAATTAATAAAACTAATTATAATTATTTTATATAAAAGATAATTTATCAATATTTCATTTATTTGTTAATTTTTTTTTCAAATTAATTAATTAATTTTAATTACAATTTATAAAATCTTCCGAAAATATTTTAAAAATAATACAATCAATAATATTTATTTTTATTAAATTTCATTATTGATATATTTACCATATTTGTATATCTGATGTCTGTCATTGAGATTTTTAATGACATTTGTTTAACTAATCACTTTTAGGAGATCTGTAAAAATCAAATTACATTTTAAGCATACTATCGGGCCACTTCGACTTGAGGAATGGAGATTATTTTAAAAGAATTAAACTTGCAATTTGAAACATGTTTTAAGAAAAAGCTATTCTTTTGTGTTGACGGTATCTTCCAAGAGTTTATAAGAGTGTCAAAAATATTTTAAACATATTATAGTGAAAATATAACTAAAAGTTATTTAACTAAATGCAAAAGATTACAATTCATTTAAGATATATTTATGTAGCAACAATAATAAATTATTATAATAATGAATAATAATAACAATAATCATTTTTTATGGATCAAGTCATCTTGACTTTGTTTTTCCAATTATATTCTTTTTTAACCACTTCTTTTTAACTGTTTTATTATTTAATTTTATATGAGTTGTTTTAATAACTGAATTTATGATATAAAAAACTTTTAAAGCGGATAATTATAATTTATCTTAAAATTCAGTTAAAGAATGTTATATTATAATCAAAGAGATTATCGATCCCTTGAGAAATAAATGTCATCAAAGAATATAAAAGCATATATCAAAAGACTTACAACTGAGTTTGACAAGTGATGTAGCATAAAATATATAATTATAGATCAAACGTATAAGACATTTATAAATTATTCAAAAACCGAATCTCCATAAACTAAAATGCTATATATCCCCAAAAATAGAGTATTTACTTTAAAATGAAAGGCAGGTTCGCGGTATTCAGTATCACATCAGAAAGCAATGTTAGAGAGTAAAAATTAATATTGTTTGGGGAAAACATTTTTCGTAATTTATTGAAACTTTGAAAATCAATATTATATATATATATATATAATTAACTGTTAATGTTTTATGTTAAAATATATAAGTGAAAGATTTGTGTTAATATTATCATATTGTGAAGTAATTACGAATATTTTGTAAAAGTTGGTATGTTTTTTAATTTTTTGTCAAAAATAAATTTTGTCTAAATAAAAAAACCACAAGAAATTCGATATAGATTTTCATTTAACAAAATTATTTTATGACTGCTGTGATTTTAAACGGATCAGTTTTATGAACTCTTGCAGTAAGTTAAAACAATTAATTCTGACCTGAATGGTAACCAAGTAACAAAATTAAATCAAATGATCGAAAAACCTATATTAAAGTTAATAACAAAAAAAAACCGTTTTATTCTAGCAAGACATATCTATGAAGCACCGACACAAACTAACCAAATTTGGTTGGTAAATAATGATAAATTAACTATAAAATCCAGATATTACGCGGTCAGATTATCATTCATTTAAATCTCTACAGAACTCTCAAAATGGAGCATCTTAGTGAAAAAATCTTCGGGTATATACAGGAATTTTGAAGAAAATTTTTTGATAAAACTCAAAGAAATTTTTTAATGAAGTAATAATGACCACTTGAAAATTTCTGAAATCGTATAGATGTAAAAGGTGGATATGCGGTTTAAAATAAACACTTTCATATCACTTGGTCTATTCATTTTCTCTTTTTTAAAATAAGAAACAAATTTCCCCACCTAATAGTTAATTATCATATATTATATAATATTATATATTATAATTATATATAAAACACCAGCCAAATAATAAAGAAAAAATATTATTTAAAGAAATGATTATAAAACATAATAATTAAAAATACTACAGAAGCCAGTAGTAGAACTTAATGATAATAATATTGAGGATGAATAGAGACCACTTAAAGCAAAGTAGGCCTACTGGACTTAATATAAATGTCTAAAATAGGAAAGAAATAATTTAAGCTTTTCACTTACAAAAATTTTCATTCTCTTCATATTCTGTGGTCTATTACATAAAGTTAATAAAATTTTATTTATTAAAAAAATAAAAATTGTGAGAACAGATAATAGATCATTAAGAATTTAGGAAAATAAATAAATTATAGTATGATTATAATGTTGAGAATATTAGATTTAAAAATAGATGAGTTAGATAAAATGAAGACGAATATTTTTAGTATAATAAAGGACATCATTAAAATTATTATTTTATTGAAAATTGAAAAAGTGATAAAACATTTAATATTTATTATTGACAGAATAAAGATAACATTTCAATGATTTTCCAAAGAATTAAGAAAAATAATCTACTCCAATTTGTATATATAAAAAGAAACGAAAAGATCTTGAATAAATCAGAAATTATTAAAAAAAAAAGCAAGGATAACCTTAATATTATACACTGGACAAGGGAACCTTTTTAATATCGAACTGGAATATCTTAACGATATTTACTGAATGATATAAGTACAATATGAAATGGAAATAATATATATATATACCTGGACAAAAAATTGTTTTCCTCAAGAATACAAAATTTCTTACCACTTCACTGGGAACATTTAAGGAAAAGAAATAATTTCATAAACTCAATATTTTCTCTACAGGATTCTTATAATAAAACACTAGGTGATGGTGTGACATTTCTTATTTCGAAAATTATTTTTTATTTTTTTACTTTTCATCTTATGTTACTTTTAAATAAAAGTAAAATGAAAAAAGTTTAAATTAGAAAAATAATGTCTTTTATAAAAACAATATTTTTATTTTGAATGTCAGAGAATGACTTTTAAAGTAAAATTTAACTTTTTGAAGAAACCATGGGGATGAGGTATCTGTAAAGATAGGTGTACATTTAAAAAGGACATCAAAAAAGGTTCTACACATTTTGAGTAGAATATTGGACGAGAATTTAAAAATGAATTCAATATTGAAATTCATCGGATAAGTTACATTTGATAATTCGTCAAGGATGACAATACTTAGTTCCATACTTATTTTAGCCAAATATATAAATGAGGATGAATATTATATATATTTATATAATAAAAAATAAAATGGCTGGTTGGCGATACGAATAACTCATAAAGTACATTTAAATTTAGTTAGTAATTTGACAATAAAAATTAATTTTTTCGAAAAAATTTCTTTTTTCATTAGTTTGTTTTATGAAAAAATATATTAAGTGTGAAGATTTTCACTTTTGTGACAATTTACTCTGATAACAATTTGTGATTGTTCGTGATATTATTTTAATTCTGTTATTATTTTATTAAATTTAATTGAGTTTTTTTTTATGTTTAAGAAATCTTACATAATAATCACAACTAAAATTAAAATAAGGAAAATATTAATAAAAAAATTATTAATATCTCTTTATATTAAGAAATATAATTATTACTATTAATTTCTATAAAAGAAAAAAACTGTTATTAATAAAAATTATATTAGAAACATCTACTTACAAAAGCAGATATTAAAATTTTAAGAATACAATATACACTATCTGCAAAAAGTATTCGTACGATCACTTTTACATTTAGAAAAAGTTACATTTAGAAAAGGCAAAGAAACTTATGAAATAAAACAAAGTATTTATATGCAGTACTGATGTAACTGCTTGCATTTAACAAAACTGTTTATAAAATTTAATTATAAAACAAAAAAATTACATAGAATAAAATTTATACGAATATTTGTATTCTAACAGTATTGTTCATATAATTTTGTTTTAATAATATTTATTGACCCATATATTTCAAATGAAGATAAATGATTATTATTAACTTATTATTAATTTTGCATTACAAAAACATGTAATCTGAATGAATTCAGATTTCTTTAAGAAATGAAAATATTATTGTTAGCAGGTATTTCAGTAAAGTCACTCATAGTTTCAAAAATTTTATTATTCCAATAAAAATAAAAATACTTAAACAAATTAAATTAATTATTTAAATAAAGTGTCTCTTATTATTTTTTTAAAAAAATATTTTAAAATTAACTAATACATTAAATTAATGAATATTCATATCGAATTTTAAAAATGACACTTTATAAAAATTTAAAAATTCGAAAATATGTTCAAATACTCACAATTATAATGGGGCATAGGTCAAAAGAACACTCAGTTTATTTCAGAAATGCAAATCTAAAATTAAGAAATGATGGAATTAGCTTTGGTCAGATCTCTGCCACGTTGCAATGTTCAAAGTCAACTATTCATTCCAACGTGAATAAATGTTTCCTCTTATCTCTACCTCTGAGTGGTCAGCGAAGAATAACAACTGTCAGGGAAGATCTGATTATTTAGAGATACGTCAAAATGAATCAGCGGACGCACTCTATACAATTGAATAAGACAAATAATATAATTTCCAGACGATCAACTATCAGAAACTGACTAAAAGAGATATGTTTACACGGTCGAATGGGCAAGAAAAAACCTTTCATTTCTAAGAAAAATGTCAAAGAAAGGGTGAAGTGGGTGAGAAAACTTCTGAGTGATCACTATGGTCGGACGAAAGCAAGTTTGATGTATTTTGGAACAATGAAAAAGTTACTGTATGGATGTATTGAGGTCATGAAATGTGTTGATCAATCACCGGACATAAACTTATGGGCCTACTTGAAAAGAAAACTAAGGGAGAGAGATAACCGGAAAAGAAAGGTTGAAAGCATGTCTCATAAAAGAATGGCAGAAAATTCTTTCTGATTTCTGCAAAAAACTTACCCAATCAATGCATAATATATGTCAAATGGTACTTAATAGGAAAGGAATAACAATAAAATATTAAACATGTCAGATACATTTAATACTTTTTTGTTTATATGTCATAAATATAATCATACGAATAATTTATGTGGTCTTAATTTCTTGAGGTTTCCAAACCTAAGTCGATCGATTTTTGAAAATTTTTTTTATCTTTATGCTATTTGATACTTACATATGACTTTGCTTGTTCCACGTCATTTAAAATTGTTTGTGATATTTTACATTCTTCTGCGTTTAGATCCTGCAATTTCAAATTCCACACCACTCTCTTTGCTTCGTATAATTCTTCCCACAGTATTTCTATTTATGTCAAGTGCGTCAGCAATTTACTTAATTGTATGACCATTTTGAAACATAGTCAATACTAAGTTATATATATTTTTGAGATTTCTTTTCTGTATTTTCTTGCCATAATGTAAATGAATCAATATCTATAATTTAAAATATTATTAATAATAAATACTATTATGTAATACTATTAATTTGCAATACCCTGTAATATGATGTAGATTTGATTACAATTATTTTTCAATTAGTAAGTGCCATACTGCTTTATAAACCAAAATATTTTATAAATGAAGAGATTGTATGAATAATTCTTGCAGATAGTGTTTGAACAACACGTTTTTTTTTATAAAAAAAACTACTGAATTTTATTCCGATTGCTTTTATTCTTTGATAGATAGATGGCAGAGTATTTGACACTAATGGAGAATATTTAATCAATTAACATTTTTATGTTAATAATAAAAATTATTTTGAAGTCTTGTTGATTAGGGGTTCCTAATTAAATTGGATTCCTAATAATAGATATAATAATGCAAATAGGATCAAAAAAGATCAATATTTGAACCACATATATTATTTTAATTGTTGCAATTGCTTCCGACAAATTACGAAAATTACGTCGAAGAAGTTATAAATAGACACGAACTTCGAAGATCGATGAACACAAAAAAGATCACACTAAACAACATAAGAGACAACAAAAAATAGACAAAAAGAAAACAGAGAGAACCAACGAAGCATAAAATAGACAATACATTTTATGATATTTAAGAGCAACATTTATTTATTATTAAATTACGCAAATGGCTGTATCAATATGTTTTACTTACCGTATGCTAAAAGTCACCTAAATTAAATTAAACAAATAATTAATTATTAGAATTACATTATTTTAAACACCAATAATTTTTTATTATTGAGCATTAAATAATCTAACCAACCTTTATTAATATTTTATAATAAATTATCCTAAGATCAATTAATTTTATTTTTTCGCTTCTTCTTTTCGAAATTTTTTTTTTAAGTTCACATACTAATTAGGATGTAGGATTCTGAGAAACTGATACAAATATCGTGGGAGATGTTTTATGCTTCAATTAATTGAAATACAGGGTAGACTGAAGAACTTAAATCTAAAATAACTTTTAGTAAAACAAGTTTATAGATCCAAATAGCTTTTTGAAAGATACGAGCTTAAATTTATTTTTTTCATAGTCCGGAAAATAATGACTTTTAAATGGCCACCATTTTCTTGCTCATAAAGAATTTCCCTCTTTAGGGCATTTTCCATCACTGCATCCAATATCTCCTGGTTCAAGAGACTTATCTCACTTCGGATATTTTCTTTTAGCTGTTGAATTGTTTGAGGATTGTTCATATAAACCTTCTCTTTCAGGTAGCCTCATAAAAATTAATCCGGACCGCGGGGAGGCCGGGAAAATTCAAGATTTATGGAAATCAATTTTTCACCAAGACTTCGTGCAATAGATTCATTGTTTGAGTGGCAGTGTGTGCAGTAACATCATCTTGTTGAAACCAGATTTCTTCGTTGTCTTCAACTACCAGTCGTAGAAAATTCCCAATCATTATTCTGTAGGCAGCACCAGTAATTCTTTCTGGATGCTCCTTATCATCTTCGAAAAATAAGGGTCCAATAATTCTGTCAAATATAACCTCACGCAAAACGGTGTATTTTCGAGAATACAGTGGATGCTAGTTTAAAATAATAAATTCAATAATTTTTACTTTATTATTATTGTTGCATTTGAATATTTGAACTGCAACTATGGAAATATTGATTAAGCTTAACAAATAACTATAACAACAAATTTGTATTTATAAACTTCAATAAATATATATTCATAAAAATTCGAATAAAATTTAATATCAAAACTGTTGTAAAAGTTATTTTAGATTATAATTCTTCAGTTTTCCAGCGCCCTCCCTGTATAAATTTGCAAAGTGATATTGATTAAATGGTGCTTTTTATATCGAATATCATTTGTGAATATTAACTCAGTCATTTAAACTTTTATCGAACACGAATAAGACTTTTTAACGTTAAATTCTGTGTTGTTTGATTATTTGTCCCACAATATTAGAGAAACTTGACATGGGTTATTGCTTATGATATGTCACTTTTATAGATGAATTTTAACTTCGAAAATAAAATGAAATATTAAAAAAAAGTTTATTCAGATTTATGATATTTCTTCCAGAGTTTAAGTAGGCACAGAATTTCAGTGAATTAATATAAAAGAAGTCTGAAAATATTAGAGAAACCCGCAATATAACCGAGGCATTTGTCACAAATGCAGCTATATAACGAAAAATTCGACGATAGTTCAAATGGTTTCGAATTGGAAACGAAAGCCCTTCAATTTGAAATACATACTAACCATAGGTACTTGTCAAGGACAAATTAAAGGCATTAATCGAAGTCGATCCACCAACAACACCCACAGATATATGTTAAAATATTCATTTCAAGACATCCTGCAGTCTTGAATCATCTCAAATCAATGAGAAAAACAAGAACTTGACAAATAGATCCCACACGAATTGAAGGTAAAACAAATAAATTTCCATGAAGTATTATTATTATTATTATATTATCAATTAGTAACATTTATAACCCGATTTTCAATCCTTTTATGGCTTGTGATAATGATCAGATCAGTTATTGAACTAAGATGAAGAACCAAAATATTTTCCAAAACAGAAATTGCATTTAAAAGGTAATGTTAACCTTCTAATGGTCACAAACCGGCTTGATTCATCACAGTAACGATTATGACGGAGAAATACGTTCAGAAATTCAAAAAAAGAGATGAAATAATTTAATGAATGTGGTCAATATTAGTCTGCAGAAAGACCCCAATACTTTTACACTACAGCGATCGTCAAAAATTTTCAAAATTGACCCTATAAAAATTACCTGAACCAGTATATTCGCCAAAAGTTGCGCTAATGGTTTACAATTTCTACAAACAGCTTAGATTATTCTATTTTTAAGATGTTTCAAAAACCAAAGTGATGATGAAACAACCTTCAAGAAGGTGGTCGACTCCAGAAATACTGATTTTAAAGGTTTTGAAATTAACCAAATTGTTTTTAGATGGTAAAAGTGTGTACATATTAAACGATTTTATTTTAATTAATTAACTTTATGAAGTGACTTATTTGCTTTTAAAATCAATCAGTAAAATCCATTATTATTATTTACCAACATATTACTTATAAAAAATTCTTTCAATTCTTTATAACTGAAATCACAGATTTCACAAGCTTTTTCTTTTTAGAAAACAATTTTATCACTCACTTTATTTCTGAAGACTTTTCTTGTAAGAAATTCTTCAAATGTTTTGGTTAAACTTTACTGATTTATTTTATGACTTTATAAATTAAAAGATATTAAAATTTTAATAATTTAGACAAGAAATGATTATTTAAATCAATAAATAAACTAGCTCCAATATTTTTGGCGGTTTATAGATATTTAAGTCATATACAAACAAAAATATTGATTTCGTTCACAAAATCAATATTTTTAATATAAAAAATTAAACATCTGATTAAATTTTCATTTTATAAATAAAATCTGAAAAAATATAACAGATATTTAAGTAAGAATACACAACAAATCAATATGTATATTATTATTATTACAAGCTTTTATTATAATATTATTATATTATTATTATTATATAAGTATTATTATATTATTATTATATTATTATTATTATTATATTATTATTATTATTATATTATTATTATATTATTATAATATTATTATTGTAGTATTATTGTATTATGATTATATTGTTATTATATTATTGTCATATTAT
>JBBMKC010104156.1:0-16587 GCA_037834085.1 Bipalium vagum
TTTCTGTACAATAACACATAAAATTTAAATTTAAAACAACAAAGAAAATAAAATTTCATGCACAGATTTCATGCACAGTTAGATTTGATCGCACCAAAAAGGATCACAAAAGTAAAACAAAAGAATCATTTTTGATTTAGTTCATTTTGTACATCTGCTGTGCCTGGGAGTCTCCACAAAGTTAGTAGGAATGTATTTATTATTTGTTATATTAAGTTCCCATTGTTGTCAAAAGTTAACTACCTTTTAGTATTGATCAATGTTTTAATTATTCGATAATTCACTTTTTGGATTAATAGGCTTATGTTAGGAGTTTTAGACTGCCAATATTATCTTAATCGATATCCAGTTTTAAGTTGTGTCATTAATGACAATAGGTAATAATCAAAATGTATGATAGTTTACTGAATCAAGATCTCAATGGAATTGTAAAGGACTTGGTCTCAACAAGGTGTACAACAATTATCTAAAATGTGAATATAAAATATAAAGTCAGTAATTGAGAATAAATGTATCACTTTCAAATTTTGAACCCGTGCAAACGTAGACTCCTGAAAAAGTTTGAGGAATCTATTGTACTTAAAAAAACTAAAAAATATTTTTAAAATAATCATTAATATCAATACATTTTTGTAGGAAGCTAACCAGTTTTCAAAGCATTTTTTGCCATTTTGAAGTTAACAACTCACCAAAACTTCGAATTTTGTAATGGGATAATACTTATCACGTAAATCATAAGGTGATGAGTCAAGTGAATACTGGATGCTTATCATTAAATCTACATTTAAGTAACTGCAAAATCGATTGTTTAATGGGAGACCTTGTGTTAACATGTTAAAGAATGATTGTAAATTTTGATTGTTCAGCTGTGGTAGGTAATTTCTATACTTTTAAGCATTTACAGTTATTTGAATCTCTAAAGTTATGGTTATATTATTTTAAGTAGAAGAAACAACGAAGAACACCCTTTGATGTATTAAATTCACTTTTAGATACCAAAATAATTGGTTGTTTCTTACTTTTAAGGTATTTTTGAATAAATCCATGCTTGTGACGATGTAAATTAAATTTTAATACTCTGTTATATTTCTTGATCATTTTTTGGCACCAGTCAATACAACATTCTTTTACAGCTGTCAAATTATGTGGGATTAAACGACTGAATTTTTTTAAAAAAAGTGATTGTTTTTGATTGGTCTGTTATGATTAAAAAATTATGTTGAGTTGTATATATTATTTCTATAAAAGAAAATACCCAGCAATAAGTGATGAGTTAGAACAGAGCTTAATTATTTAACTTTATAAATACTGTAATCTTTATGTTACGCTATTTCATTGCTATGAACCTTGTCATAAAACTTAGGTCGTAAAGTATAATGACCCCTCCACTTTTGTCAAGACGTGTTCGCAAATGAATGATTTAAATCAACTACAAATAAAAATATTTTTGAATTATCACAATTAGATTGACCATTACTAAAATTAGTCGATTCTCTTCCAAAAAATTCAAGAAGCATTAATAAATACTTATTAACTGATGTTTATATAAATTGCTATATTTTTGATAAAAGCATCTGATAAGTTTGTCATACTGGATTCTGCTTGATGAGCATACTTTGTAATTTTAAAATATAAATATTTCATACTCAAAGAACAAATATAAAATAAATTGTATTTATGAAAGTTATCTTGAGAATCTCATTTTATACAGTGGATTCTTGGGTTCGTTGCCGAATTGGAAAAATTAACGAGTAATCTTTGGAGGCTGAAGTTAAACAAAGTTAATATATTGTTTTTCAAATAAACGCTTTTAAAAAACATTTGAATTCAATTTTATTTATTATCTTGATACACATTTAGAGCTGTTTCAATCAATTTTAATAATTTCAACATTATTGTTCAAACAATATCACTATCATGAGTTTTTCTTAACCTTCATTATTTTGTATAAAAGTAATTGAACCTTTTAAAAAAAAATTTTTCTTAAAAGACCATAAAAATATAATTATTTTAAGTAAACAATTTAGTTTTATAGAAAATTTGCTTCAACAACTATTAAAAATTGTTTTGACAATGGTGATGACAGTAGTGATCACATAACACAAAAAATTTCTGTCTTCTACAGAAGTTATGTTTTGGTTGATCACATCTTCTTGACTTAAGACTACCTGTACTAGATATCTTTCAACTGTGTACTTCTGACATCATTATATTTCTTAAAATTCGACAAAAAGTAAGGTTTTTTACGAAATTAAATGATGGCACTACGTTTTTCCATTGATAACTTTGTGTTATCTGGTATTGTAAAATCTATTTATAAATACATCGATTTTTAATTGATTTTTAAAGAAAACATGATTTTGTATGTGTACTCATACTTTTGCAGGGAAGATATATAAACATGAATAGCGATTCACCAAATAGACCAACACAATATTTAAGTAATTCTTCAAAACCTGGAGTGTGTTGCATACATCAAAAGGTGGATGTCAACCAAGAAAGAGTGAGAAAATTTTGAATGAAAAGATTAATTTACTGTTGCAAAAAAAGTCTAATACAACACTTAGACGACTGCCCAATAAATGAAATGCTTCATATACTGCCGGTCAATATTTTTCGCACAGTAAGTATAATACAATATAAACAAAATAAATAAGAGTTAGAAAATTGATACTTTCAGTAATTAATGTTAAACTTCAATAAATTGTTATAGTGAAATCAATTTAATATTTATGTAATTTTTTGAATAATATAAGTAGTAATAAAAATTTTCAAAATTTTAAGTGGACAAATTTTTTACATAGGTAAATATTTTAGTATTTATAAAAAACAAAATAATTAATTAGATATTATTAATAGTTCATCATAATATAAATCTTACATCTTAGTTATAAAATATGAAATCAGACAATCTGAGATTGACTGCACAACGGTTGAATATGGAAGGGAATAGTTATGGTGAAGTCGCAAAAATTTTAGGAATCACGCGATTTTCTGCAAGAAGTTTAATCAGATATAAGTTGAATGGTAATAAAAAGAAAGTTGGCCGCAAAAATAAAATTAACAATTGTCGGTAAAACGTGAAATAGAGCCTTTGAATGATCATCAAGAAAATGTAAATTCCACAAAATTGATGAGAATTTTGAATGTTGACGTTTCACAAAGAACGGTACGTCGTCACCTGTCAAAATCAGGTTACAAATACAAGAAAGCGACAAATCAAATAATTCTTTCAAAGAAGCACAAGCAGCTAAGAATAGATGTAATTTCCAGTTGGATTTCTAGGAATCACCCATGTGAAAACACAATATTCACAGATGAAAAAAGATTTACATTAGATTGACCAGACAATTGGATGACATATATGCCAAAAACTTTGAAAAATATCCGTCAGAGGATGCAATGTCACGGGGGTGGTTTAATGCTGTGGCTAATGATTTTTCCGAATGGTCTTTTATCTTTCCATTCAATAATTGGTACACTTGCTTCTAATGATTTTGTACAAATGTTGCAGAAAATTTTCTTTCAAGACAATTGTACGATACATACTTCAAGGTTAGTACATGACTACCTAAAATATTCGAATATACAAACTATTCCCTGGCCATCTAAAAGTCCTGATCTAAGCATAGTGGAAGATGTCTAGAAAATTATTTCAGTCATGGTTTATGATGGATCTCAATTTAACAATCTGCGAGATTTACAATTACGCATCACAGATATTATCCATATAATAAACAATAAGAAAGATAAAAAATAATTGATTAGTATGGATCACTAGAGCTCGTCTTTGCAAAGTCTTAATTTCCAAAGGGAATTTGTATAATGTGTAATATTTTGTTGATAAATAAAAGGTGTGCAAAAAATGTTGTCCTTTTTTAATTTTCAGTATTTGCATTTCTTAACTTTATATATTACAAACATTATTTAAAGATTACTTACTTAAAATTTACATAACTAACGTCTATTACTAAATATCGCTTATAGATAGATTTCATTTCATACACACAGTAATAAAATTCATATAAAATAGTAACTGTGCGAAAAATTTAGTCCGGCAGTATATTTGAAAATGACAATATTAACAGATTTGAGAAGTTGAAGTTGTAGTATTTTATCAATTCAACTTAAAATAAATTTAAATATAATAATTAAATTTAATTATGATCTTGGTGTACCTGTTCTTATATCGAAACGATTCAAGCCAACTATCTAGTAATTATGAATGTTTATTGGCCAAGATAACTGCGTTCCATTGAGATTGACGGATGGCGAACGAATCTTTAGGAGAGGTTTCATTTGTCGAAAAATTCTAGAGATTTTTTCAACTGGTGAGGTGTTCCACTTTTATTATTTCTGTCTATTTTGGTTTTCGAGATAATTCATACTTTTCTATTTGAATTATAATTTATGATATGAATTTATTACTTTATTCCTGTAATTTATTGAAATTATTTTATTTTCAATTCTAATTAGTACGAACTTTTCTTTATTATTCTCAATAGTACTTTACTGATGGCATTATCTTAGTTAGAGTATATATCATATATATGTATTTTGTGAGCGCGATTCTGATGGTTGTGTTAAATATTGATCTTGAGGTTCTGTGTGATTCATATGATTATTTTTGTGATTTAAGTTGATATACGTTGAAGTTATTGTAGAATCTAAATATAATACAAGATAGTGAGTCAGATAAGCTCAGCTGTTTAATATTATAATATATATCTATTCTTGATTTAATATAGTAAAATTTTCTGGTATTTCAATTTTCTATTTTACACAATTTGGTCTCAAGATATTTTGTATAAATACAATTAATCGTTTTTATCTTTTGATCATATTTTCTTCCAACTTCATTCATTTTGTTGTTTTTCCTATTTTAATGATTTTGGTGGTCATGATTTTAAAATTGAAAATGTTTTGTCTTGTTATTAACAAATAACGAACAAAAATGATGAACATTACAATTTATTTTTTTTATCAAGAAATCACTCAATTGTTTCTGATGAAACTTGTTAACACCGCCCTTTCCCTTTTTCAGAAACCATAATTCAAGTTGGGGTAAAAAACAAGAATTTCACAGTCTGTAAGTTATGTATTTAATTCTGAAATGTTAACGTCATCATCAGTTTCATGAAATTTATCTTTTTCCTGACCAGCCTCATTTAAGTCATCTACAATAAATTGATTATAATCAACATCAATTACATCATGTATCTCTGCATTTTAGATATCAACAAATTAGTATTATCTTGCATAGCATTTCTCATATTGTCATTAATTTCTAAAGATTTGTCCCAACATTTTACTATAGTCTGTTTACTGGCCTTTATATAGGACTGATTCAACATAATATATACCTGAAAGAAATCTTTTTTTCGTAGAAATGTGAGAAGATCACAGCCTGCACAATTTTCTTCGTTTTGATTCAGTAAAAATGCACTCAAATGACTACGATATTTATCTTTGAAAGCCTTTAGTATACCTTGATCTTGTGGTACTTTGGAGGTACAATTCTTGGCCAAAAGCAATAACTCAATATAAACTGGTACTCGTTAGTCATCTTTGACACATTTTTTAATAAACAAATTCAAAATTTCGTTAACTGGAATTTAGTTAAATAAAGAAAAGAGAGACTGAACCTTTTTTGAATGATAAATTTTTTTTATTTTATCGATTTCTTTCATTTTTCAGTCTTCATAGTAAAATCAGAAACTTATTATGCACCAACCTCAATGAGAATATTACAAAATTTGTGATCTTCATTTATTTTTCTTCTATGATCTCATTGATATTGAAAATTTTCTAAAGCTCTGGTTATTTCTTAATGTTCTTTTTGTAGGTTATTTATGAAATATAGCAAAAAAATGGAAAATGTTTTAATTATCGTGAAAGTGACCGATTTTATTTCTTGAAACATTACTTTACTCCCTGGAGATTCTGAAGAATATGTATGGACCACAAATATATTTAAATCTTTTATAAAAAGTCCAGGGGGGATATGGATATTATGTTAATGATAAGAATTATTTTTCATTTTACAGGAGAATTTTTTTCAAAAGTCGTTTTTGTAGTTATGATTACAATTATCCAAGGAGATCTTAATATATTCAATTTATTCCAGTTTCTGATCTTCATGGACAATGGATCAGATTCATGGTACCAGTGGCATTAGCTAAACTAATTTACGGACTACCGCTGAATCGCAAAAAATTGAAAAAAAAATAAATAATATTTTATAACTTTTATTGAAGTAAGAAACACCATATTCCTTATTTTTTCCGTTAATTTAATTAAACATTTTATATTAATCAAGAAATTACCAATATTTTTCACGTTAAAATATTAATAATAAAAATAAATAAATAATAAATAATATATATTGATTTTTCTCAAAATTAAATGACGATTAATTAATTATTTATTTCAGCTTTTTATTTCAAAAGAAATAACTTAATTTAAAAACTAATTATTTAAATATTAATTAATTATTAAAAAAGTACTTGATTAAATTTCTCTGTTAAAATTAAAGAAAATTAAAGAAAATGTTAATCTAAATGAATTTTTAAAATTAAGATAGAAGAAAAATGATCCAAACAAAAAATAATAATTAAAAAGGTGAACTTAATAATATTTTTAATGAGTTAAAAATAATTTTTTTAATTTAATAATAATAAAATATTAGTATTTTTCTTTTGCAAAAGTTTAGCTTAATTATTTATTAAAATAATAATAATAATAATAATATTATTATTATTATTACTATTATTAATTTTTAGTATACCCGACTTATATTGAAATTGTGATTTGTACAAAGTGTATATTAAGTATCAGATTTTAAAACAACGCAAAAAATGTTTACAAATGTTTTGCAATCAATTTTATCCTCTATCAAAATAGGAATTGTGAAATTTTATGTAAGATTTTAATTGGATTAATATTTTAACATAATCACATTTAGACACCTCAAATTCAATTTCGGAAAATGCTGTCAATTGAAGAGGAAATCGAAAGCATAATGCTGATGGGTCAGATGAATTCAGCAACATCAATAAGATGACATTTAAGAAAGTTGAAATGAAACAAATATACCAAAAGTGAGGATCTTTATACCCATATCTTTACAAAAATGAAACAGATTTGGCAATGTATTCAATATTCAAAAGCTTGGAAAACCATCAATTGATGATAAAGAAATTGAAAAAAATTCTCAGATTTATGAAGAGCTTACTAAGAAATTCTGCTAAAGAAATTGGATGCAGTTTAAAAGCGGTTTATAATATATTGACATCTAACCTTTAATTGTATCCATACAACATTTAAATGTTTCATCACCTACTTGACGAAGATTATACGGTAAGAGTAGAAATGTGTCAAACCTTAATCAATAAAATCCACAATGATTCAATTTTTCTAACAATCTCTTTTGCACCGAAGAAGCAACTTTTCATACAGGAACAATATATACTGGTCATAGGCAGATCAGAGAGAGAAATGAAGAGGAGCGTAATTTTCAGAAGCAGTTTTCTCAATAGAAATTGATTAAAATTTTATTTTGTTCGCTAAAACGCGACCACATTAAATCGGTCACATTACAAAGGTGTTCAATTTGACATGTTTCATTGTATTAAAGGTTCGTTGATTTTGACCAATCAAATCGATTGGATTTCACAGAAATTCAATATATAAATATGAAGCTGAGACTTCGAAATTAAATTAATTCCTCAGTGAGTACTTTCGATTAATTTGAAGTCTAATTATTTTTTATATATATTTTTACGATTATTGACGAGAACTTTATATTTTTGTTTTAATTATTTATTTATATTATGCATCGGTAAAAAATCATTATCTGACAGAGAGATATTATAACTTTTGCAAAACAAAATTATTATATTATTATAAAAAATAATTATTTTTAGTGTACTTCAATTTTTTTGTTATGAATTTCCGATTTCATAATATATTAATTTATTTTTCTTGTATAAATTCTGAAGAAAAATAAAAAATATTATGAAATCGATATTAAAAAGAAGATTTCAAATTTTCTTTCAAAAGTTATAAATATTTTTATAAATTAATTTTTTCATTCAGAAAAATGATCAAGCCAAAATATTCCTTTCTCCTGATTTCGTTCATATCATTGTCGTTTTTCTACGTGTCAGGCAAGGATCACAATCTCAATCTGAAGGAGTTGTCAACAAATCCCCTTCTGGTGGAATACCCTTTCAGAAAGACGAACTACTTATTGTCCAAGAAAAACTGGCCATCCAGCAAAAGATATCAAACTTATGACGATTATGACTATGGGTGGCCAGGGGGCAGATTTGGTTAAAAAGAGACGTTCTTTGTTGAAAGCTTAAGTGATAGTTATGAATAATAAAAATAATTTTACGAAAAACAATATTTATTATTTACTTTGTTTAATTGAGGAATTTATTTGGGTAATAAATAAATAATTTTAAATAAAAAAAATTTATTATTTAGATAAAGTTAATTTTTTACAAAAATATTTGTGTTGGGTATGGGAGATAACCTATTTATATCAGATTTTTAAAAAATGTAATATTTGATAAATCTAAGCTCCAGAGACTTTTTTTATGTTGATATTAAAATTGTCTCTTGTAGTCAATTTTAGAAATATTTTTTGTTTTCATTTTATGAAATTATACAAATTTTTAGAAAGATAAACTAGGATCAAAATATATTAATAATATTAGTACTACAATTGACATAAAAATGATAATATTTTACTTTTGCTCAAGTGGATTAATAATATGTGAACGTGTGTTTGGGCAACTTAACATAAACTAACTGTTTCAGAAGTATTTATCTGTGCTTAACGTAAAGAGTAAGGTGTAGATGTAATTTTAAAATTTAGTGACAATGATACTATAAAAGTTAAATAAATACCAAATCGATTATTAAACACTGAATCGGATTAAGTCGAAAAATAAATCAAACACTGAATCGAAACACTGAGATAACGATTAGTTTTTATAAAAAATATTTTTAATAAATCTGATAATAAGATTTTTAATGAAAATTTAAATTTAAAGTGAAACCAGGAGAAGAAAATTAGCTTAAGATATGACAGATTACCCTTCAATAACGACTTTCAAGAGCCCTCAGTTAAAAAATGTGGTTCTCCGTCTTTTTGTAGTGAAGAGCACAAAAAAGAAAATACCAAGAGAAAATTAAAAAAGGTCAATTATGTAATCCTACATGGTTGGGGATGCTGATCTAATTTTTATTATTTATATTAATTAATTAATAACTTATAATCCGTAATCGAACTCTAATTTTTAATTTTTTCATTATTATTATCTTTTATTATTATCAGTCCACCTCTAATCAGTCGTTAACCAGAATTATTATAATGAATTATTTAATAATTGCTTATTTGAGATTTATAATCAAATCTAATAAACAAGGTTATAAATAGAATAGATAATAAAAAGATTCCTTTACTGGACTACTTGTTTTCGGCTGTAGACTGTATCTGATTCCCTTTGTAGTGTTTTTACCCGAACCCCGCTGTTTTCAAATTTTGCTGTTGTGACTTCTGATTATTTTTTTGATAATTTGTTTTTGATTAGGATTTTTCCCTCTTTGTTCTGAGTATTTTTTGCGTGTCTTGATAGTGAAATGCTTCATTATTTATATTATTTTATTTTTTGCTTTTTCTAAAGTTAGTAACTTAATGTTATTATTTTAAGATTTTCCTGAAAATTTTTTTGTACTATAAATCTATTTTTAGTAATTTTATTTAAAATTTTTAGTAAAATAATTATTTTTAGTAAATTTATGTTATTGATTAAGTTTTCCACAATTAGTCATCGAAAATGATTGTTTTTTACTTAAATATAATTTTAATATTTTATATATTATTTTTATATTATATTTAATATTTTATTTGATAATTATGTTAACTAAAAAAAGAAGGATAAAAGGATTTTGGGTCTCTATGGGTTCTAACTTTTACAATAAAAACAATAAATAAAATTACACAAAATTATATTTTCCACGCATAATAACAAAATGTTTTTATTAACATCAAAGGAGAAATGCACAACTTTTTTTGTCAAAGAATTAATATTTTGATGGAATTAATAAATTTGATGGTGGGAGCCTCCACAATAATTTTTATAATACTTTTGATTAAAATCAAAATCAAATCACGAAGTTCGATAATTAAGAAAGGTAACAGATGTTACATTAATAAAGTATTTAACTTATTTAGCCTTCGCAGTAATGTAAATAATCTTTTTTTTTATTTGCTGATTTTTGAGTTTAATATATTTTTATAATATCATTGATTAAATATGATGGTCTCACCCAGAAATAATTTCAGTTAACTTTTTAAAAATATACATATGTAAATTACCATATTGATCTGATCATTTATTAGTTTAGACATGAAAGTTACTAAAACTATGATATGGTTGAGAGGTACATTCCTTGAGCTTTGTTTAGGGTTCATCAAGGCTTTCTAAACTAATTTATTATATTATTAATTAATTAAAACTAGAGTTGAAGCAATCGATGTTGTGTAACTATCCTGTGAGCTTAACATTTTCTTCTAGTAAAATCAAAATTTATTTGTACTGCATATATTTTTAAAGATAATTCATGCAGGGGGTCCTGTGTTCAGGTGTACAGTGTACAGGCAAAATATGCTTTTGTACTTTGAATCCAGTTTTGCACAGAAAATGTATGATGACTTGCATTTAAAATCCTATAAGATTAGCTTAAAGTTGAAGCTTGCTTGTAACCCGTTAGTGCAACGTGTTTATAGCACGAAGAACCATCTGGAGATGCGCGGTAATACAACGGGTTTCATAGGCATTGTAAATATTATCGGAACTAATTTTTAAAAGGAAAATAGGAACTTTGGTATTTTTTCATTTTTCTGCACTTATGGTATAAGAATTTCCTATTTCACCACAGCTTTTCAAAATTTGATATTATGTCTCACCTTCCATCGTGATAACCAACCATCAGTTTCTTTGAAACCTTGATTGCCTAATTTTTTAGCAATCTCCTCTGACTTAGATTTCAATATAGGACCGCTAATATTAATATCTATTCTGGTAATTGTATGAAACCAACGGGATTCCGCAACTTGATTCCTCACTGGGATTCTTTCCTTCGCGTTTTCTTTTTTATAAGTGTGCATTTTCCTCAGATATCTCAAAATTTTCACATTAAATTTTTTTTCATAAAAGACGTGATATTGTTGATTTTGGAAAACAAGTTGACTGATTAATTTACTGAGGATTACCGGGTTACTTTTTAGTTTTATCCAATAACACAATTTTGTTCTAAAGAGTCAAATCACTTGGCTTATTAAAATATTAAGTAAACACTAAAAATGATATTACATGATACTACAAATAAAAAGCATGATGTTACCAATTAACCAAAATGTTGTCCATATTAAACGAAGTAAATTAATATAAGTTAGTTTTCTGTTTTTGTTCCTTAAGAGTTGTCCCAAATACACGGCAGTTTCAAATAAGACGAATCTACTGTATATGCAGAGAATTATACAGAAGAACACTACAGAGAAAACCAACATATTTCGCAATATCGCAAAGCGAAGTTTTTGGGAACTCCCTATAAATCTCGAAATAATTTCCTTTAACAGATAACATTAACTCTACCTTGATTAGAATGGCAATATTGCAATAAAAAATAGTTACATGTGACGAAAAGTGGATTTATTATGTGTCTCATGGCGCCTGTCTGGTGAACTATTGCTGCCTGTCATTAAGTAGTCAAGGTTCCAAAAGAAAGTTCGGATTTCTATATGGTGGAATTATTAGAGAATCATACATTTTTATTAATACCAGACGGTGATCCGAAAACATCTGAAGATTTCTTTCAACTGTTAGATTAAATTCATGAAATAATGTAACAACTTTACTCACAAATATTCATTAGAAAACACGTTCTCTTTCAACAGGATAATGTAATGTCGCACACAATTAAAAGGACATTGGTAAAGATCGATGAGCTTCCTGGATTTGAACTAATTCCTCATCCAGAATACAGTCCAGCATACAACATCATCTGATTATCATCTGTTTCGCTCTATAGCGCATTATATTACAGGAAAGTCTTTAAAAAATAATGACGACTTAAAATCAGGGTGCCAACAGTTCTTTGATTCAAAAAACTACGAGTGGTATGATTCGGACATAAAATTACCTGTAAAACTTTAAATAATAATGGATCATATTTTGGTTTTTCAGCTTTATAATTGACTTGTTAATATTACTTCTTATAAAATTGAAATGGTAGATTACTTGTGGAACAGCCTAGTGTTTTTCTGTACAATCTATTCACACATTAAACAAACTTTAAGAGTAACCTTATTTCAAACAAGATGAATTTGATCGTGAATATTTACCATTTTCTCGGAAGATCTCTTTGGTAAATGCATAATCATCATTAGTTAGCCGATCGAAGGTTTCTGGCTTAAAAACTGATACACATATAACTTAGAACCAAATAATATCTTCTAATATAGCATATTTGGGTTTTTTGTAATTATAAAGATAACTAGAAGATTAAATTATTAATAATTACATAGGTATCATCTTTCAAGATTAGTATTTCAGAATGATAGCAGAAAAATATTGATCAGTATATTATATTTATTGCTGAAAAAAAATACTTATTATTATTATTATTATTATTATTATTATTATTATTATTATTATTATTATTTATAATTCAGACCTTTTACCATATTGAAACCCGTTTTAAAAGTTTTGATAATTGTTTTAAACACGGCTTCTCATTTCTCACAGTTTCCTCTTTTACTTAAATAAAACAAAGTTTACTGAAATTTTTTTCTTCATTAAATCAATTAAATCTATAACGATTATTTCTTAAAACTTTTCCAATTTTCTTAGCGGAGAATAATAATTATTCGTCTCGGAATACTTGAGATTTGTTGGCAGAAAAATATTTTTAAACTTAAAATTAGGCGAAATTATTTATAAATATTTTTCTCGTGAAAAAGTTTACTTTTAATAATTATCCAATCACGTCTCACAAAAAAATTAGGCGCGCAATTTACCTTTAGCATTATTTTGGTAAAATTTTCATGACAGCAAAAATTTTATTTTTTCTTGTTATATTAAAAATGAAAATTTTCAGATTGAAACATTTAAACAAAATATAAATTTGTTTATTATAATTTTAATAAAATTTTAGACTGTTACTTTCGTATACCACTAATTTCACCTTGAGAAATTGCATATGTTCCTTAGAAATTTAATATATTTTATAAAAGAATATTTTAAACGTTAATGCCAATTTTATTATAGTAATTATTGTTTTAGAAAACGATTTCCAATAAAAGGAGAAGTACTTAACAGTGCTTTCTATATCATCAGTGAATAATATATTATAATATTGGGTTGGCAAAAAAGTCCGCTTTTTAATATTGGAATTTGTAAATCAAATTTTCATAAACTAATCATTCAGTTCTTGTTTAAATAATATAACAGTTTTAGGCGATAATTAAAACATCATTGTGCAAGATAACAAACTGTATTTTCGTCATATTTGTTTTATTTTAAAAAAGATAAGAATTACATTATTTATAAATATTATATTAATTTTAAAAAGGTTAGTGAGCTTCGGATGTACATAGAAAAATATGTAAAATATATGGAGACTTAGCTTAAATATATATCAATACGAGCATGCAAAAATGGTCGTCAAATTCAGTTGTGAAGAATTCGATATGAACGATGCATCGTGATCCGGATGCCCATTCCACATTGATCTAAACGATATTGAATCTATTATCGAAAGGAATCCATCGAATGTGGTTCGGAAAATCGCAAAGATAAGAAAACATAATATAAAACTATAGAGGAATCTAAAAATAAATGTAAAAGTTCAGAAAAAATCTTATTTCAAATTTGGACATATACGTACCTTTTATGTCCTTGAAATTTTATGTACTTGAAATTTTGCAAACTAACATAAATAGAGTATTTGTATAATCTGAATAAATTTTTTTGAAAAAGTAGATCCTTACGAAAATGATTTATTCTTGTTATATTTAAAATAGTTAGTACTTGCCTAATACCTTTGAACAGTATGGTACATATACGACAATGTATATGCTGATGTATAATGTACATCGCTGATGTATATATGGAATTTAAGTAATATTAATAATAATATAATATCTAAAATTTTTTATTTTATTTAAGTCGATATTGATTATATTTATAGCAGTAATTTGATAATTAATTTAAGCTTATCAATTCATTTTTAGAAATTTTCTAAAAGCTTACTCTTTCTAGAAGTACTTATTCGAAAATTAGAAATGGAAGTTAAAAAAATATAAAGGCAGAATCACTATTTTATTTTGTTGCAATACAGTCCTAAAAAACTGAAGCTTTTCGTCATTGGGAAATCCGGAGCATTTAAAAGTTTTAATAACTTTTCATTTTGCAGATATTCAAATAATGAAAACTCTTGGATGAAAAAGGACGAAAATTACTGATGAGAAAAAAGGAAAGACTTCATTTAAAGACTTAAGGTTGACTGAAGCAATTATCTTAAGTCAAATCGGCAAATAGTGAACACTAATTAGTGAACATTTCGTTTAGTAACAAATCTATTGAAATTAAATAAAAATCCACAGTAAACACAGATATTCTTCACGATCATTATGAACAATGAACGTATTTTTTTTATTAAAAAATCAAATCTCTTAGTAATTTTTTTAAATATTATCATCATTAATGAACAAAAAACAAATTAAAACATGAATAATCGAAAATTTTACTTTTCAACAAAAAGCTGAATTGGCTGCCAAATTGAAAACAGAAATGAAACCAGAGAATGTTGGCTACGAAGTATGACAAATCTGTTGGCCTGGTAAACAAATTAGTTAATTCTGATGAAAATGCCTTTAATATAGGAAACATGAAAAGAAAACGTGATGGATTGTTAAGTAAAACTAAGGCCAGTGAACCATTATTTTCTATGAATGGTTTCGATATAAACACTCCAAAAATATATTAATGGAATGTGGGAAATAGAAAATATTATTCGAACAGAAAAGAACAATAAACAAGCAAAAATAAAAGATTTTCAGACAAAATTTATTTGTTTATTGATTTATTCTGTTACGTACATGTATATTGTGCTTAATTATTGCAAATAAAAAAAATTGATTTACATTTTTTATTTGGTTAAAAATTAGACCAATGAAATTGTTTTGTTCACTAAATGTCATTTAATGAACGAGGTTTTTTAAATTCTATTATTCACTATTTTCAGGTTTGACTGTTTATTGCTTATACCTGACAAGATATATCGTAGACAATTATTAGGAGTTGCTGGTACGCCACAGAGCTCACCAAAGTAGAGTTTTTAAACGATCCCAACATAGAATCCACTGAAATTGAAAATTTAACAAATGAGATGGATCTAATAGATAAAATTGTCAGGACGAAGTGTTGCATTTGAATTTAACCATTGAGCATTGATTTTTAGATACTAAAGTTACTTTTACAGAAATTCAATCAGAAGTGTTGCTTCAACAAATAAAAAAAGAGTGAATCTGAAAATATGGAAAATTATGTTATCATGTGGCAATAACTTACCTTGGCAAGCTAATGTCATATTTGGTAGGCCTTCCTAAAGTATCAGAGGAAGGTAAATGAATCCTTAAAATGAATGAAAACATGCTACTTTCGCAAAAATGCAGAAATAGAAACAAGACTTTAGACTTTTGGCTATCTTATATGTGACCAAAATCAGAGGGAACACTGTATTATTAATTTTTACCCAATTAATAAATATTAAATATGATATCTCAATTTGAATATTTATTTAAAGAAAATTGAAAAGTAAAAAGTGTTTTAAGTCAATTTAATAACATGTGACGCCTATAAATCTGGACAAAGTTTGGTCCCTGCCATTACTTTCAATATTTTTAAAAACCATATTTTAACAAATATTTCTTATTTAAAAATCTTTTATCAATAAGATATTAATTTATACTTCTGTTCAATATTTTATTATGGCAAGAAAATCTCATTCAAGGGAAAGCATACTAAGAAACAGGGTGTACCAATTCAAGAATATACATCCAAGTTTCACTAAAAGTGCTATTACAAAGCACTTTATGATTGAAGGTATCCCAAAATCAACAATTTATTCAATTCTTAAACGAATGGACAATAATTTAAGCGCAGAGAGAAAAGTCGGTTCTGGTCGAAAAGCTGTTAAGATGTGCCAATCTCAGGTAAACCGATTGAGTAAACTTATTGACCATAAAGATGGAATTAGCCAAAGGATGCTAGCCAGGAAATTTAAAATATGCCAACAATATGTGTCACGAACAATAAAGACAAAAACGAAAATTCGATATCGGAAAAAAGTTAAAGTTCCAAAGCGAAATCAGGTCCAAAAGGATGCTCTTCGTCCCAAGTGTTCTGCATTGATAAGGATTTTACGAAACAATATTGTTGTCATGGATGATGAGTCATATTTCTATTTAAGCAACTATAAATTGTCTGGTAACTCTGGATATTACACCTC
>JBBMKC010104264.1:0-16583 GCA_037834085.1 Bipalium vagum
ATAATAAGAATAATAATAAGAATAATAAATATACGAAAAAACTTTTTTCGGATAAATATTTTAAAATGATATCCAATTTATGTCTCTATAAAATACGTATATATTTAAAATCAGAAAAATCGAAAGAAACCATTTTAGAATTTCTTTTGACTTGTCTCGTTTTAGTGACGAAGTAAAATAAATAGAAATTTAATAAGTAAATAAACAATTTTCATGAAATCAGAAAAGCCAATCTTGTCAATTTAATAATATTTGTGTAGCTTTTATTTTTGTTTTAAGCATGGAAATTCAATTTTGGAAAACATATGAAATAAGAAATTTTAGTTTTATTTATTTTTTTTTAAAATATTTTTTTCAATTTAAACAATAAAATCTTTTTACTGAATAAATGAAAAAATCAATTATGATAAGTAATGAGTTTGTTTACTAAATCATTTTATTATTTATTCTACTAATCTTAGTCTCCACTTTCATGATTTCAGTATTTATTATTAATTCAGTGTTAGGATAATAATTCTTCACCAAGAAAACGGTGGTGGTTAAGCCCAGTTGAAGGGTCTATTCCGACTCCAAAACCAAAAATGTACACCCGAAAAGATATACTATGTATGTGGTGGAACATGAATGGCTTAGTTTACTTTGACGTGCTGAATCACATGTGCTCTGTACACAGAACAATTAGATCGCGAATATCAGACGCTTCAATTACAGAATATGGATACGACAAGATAAATTTTACAGGGGATAACGTTTGATCACACTTGGAAAAAATTTTAAAAAATGGTTGAAATCGGACTACCACACATTCAGATTAATACAACATCTAGTTGGGTGGAATAAAATTCAAACTATTGAAGTAAGACTTTGAGTGTCCGAATACTTCCTACCTCAGAGAAGTGAATTCTTTGGGAATGGCACTCATTCCCTTCGTGAACAATGCCGAAAGGCATTGACATTATTGAAAATTGTCTTTTAGATCAACATAAACATTTGTTTTTTTCAGCCTAAGAATTAGTTTTATAAAAATACAAGCATCTTATTCTAACTTAAAAATATATAATATTTTTTCTGGGGAAATAGCGGCTTTGAATATTATAAAAATTAATGAAGTAGTTGCAGTTTAGAAACGAATGATTTCATTTTTATTGGTAAGGACAGCTGAACCCCGCGTTCTTCCCAAAATTGTTTAGTGGTGCACTCGGGGTCTCTCCGATTATCTTTCTTAATGGGTTAAACCATTTTAAGAATACCTTTAGTCTTGACAAAATACCTGCAAAATTTAAGATATCACAGGGTTGTGAAAAACAAATGTTTTTCCCAAATATATTTTTATTCAATCAATAAATTCATCATTTTTTGCTCAAACTAATCTCAGTTGAAAAATTCATTATTTCCATACACAATATTCCCGTTTTCCTTGATTTAATTGACCACCACATAGAACCATTAAATTATACCTCTTTTCTTGTGATTTCTTTTCATATAGATTTATTCTCTTACTTTTAATTGCTATTTGGAATTATTCCGATAATTATGCACAAAAAATAATTTTATCATTCGCCAAAAGAAAAACAATTAAAAGAGCTTTAATAAGAGTAATTTTTAAAAAATTTTAAAGCAAAAAGGTAAAAATTATTTAAAAACCATTATAAAAATATTGAATTAACTCAACTATAAACCTCTTTAAGGAGAACGCTCTAATGTGGCATTCTTCAGACTAATTTCTTCACAGAGAATTTGGGGACATTCCTAATGGAATGGTGCGATGAAATTATGAAAATCAAAAAATACTATAAAATCCAAAAAACATAAATGCCCCTTCTGTCATTTGAATTAACAGTTGGAAATCTGGTCATTAAATACAATGATTAATTACACCAATAAAAATAATGTTTCCTTTCTGAAATTATAGGCCTCCAGAGACATGAGTCTTTATTGCGAGTCACATTAAAAATATGGAAAAACTTTGTCAAATATGGATAAGAAAAAGAAAATAAAAGATTTGTGCAGTCTTCAAAGAGAGAAAAATCAGGAAAATACGAAAACACAAAAATAATATAATATAATTTTTCATTATATATTTATATTGTGAAAGTATAACGAATCTTCAAAACATAATCGATTTAAAATTTTATTTTATTAAAAATAATTTTTATTAGTAATAACGCCTGGAGGAAAAAAAAGAAATATATTTTTATTTCACAATAAATAACCAATAATAATTCGGACATTATCAACATTAATCTCTGAACCCATACTGGACTATTTTGCTCTAATATAACATGTCTTCATAAATCACTAAAAGCATATTAAACTGTCATTTGAAGCTTATAATCTTACCATAGTTTACATCTTCGGTTACAGTTACTCTAAATGAATGTCCGAGTAACTACTTAGCGAGTTGATAAATGTCCTTGTGCGACGAACAATGTATAGTTGGCTGTTTCGCTTACAGATGAGGCAGTTATGATAATTGGAAAAAAAATCTTGTGAACATCAAGAATTAATCTCAAAAATATTAAAGAGTTTGATTTTATTTTAATAATATACACTTTAAGATTTGTTACTTTAATTTATACAATAATAATATATTAATAATAATATTTTAACTTTTTTATTACGAAATATTAATATAATTGTTTCCAGTGTATTACAGCTTTATGCATAAATATATTATACACTTCATAAATAAAAAAATATATATATTCATTTATTTATTTATTTAACGAAAAAACAGAATTTTTAAAATAAATTCTTTTTTTGGTAAAACCATATTGAAATGATTTTTCATATTTCTGCACCAATGGAATGTGTTATGGTGATGCAAAAGTTTGTGCTCAAAATTATTTACTAACTTATTTACAATAATAAAAATATTCTTCGAAAAAGTCCACCATCTTTAATAATCTGCTAGGATTCTCATCACCTCTAGCGTTTCAAAATCTGTGATGCCATTGTTGTAGGCCAATTTGTCGAGGTCTGCAAAATGGCCAGCCATTTTGATCTCGCCATTTGATTAAAATCTTTGTCCAGTGAAAAATGTCTTCAGGTTTCTGAACATACAAAAATTGACGGGGCCAGATTTGCCGAATAGGGTGAGTGTGAAACTAATTGAAAGTGTAACTTTTTAATTTTTTCCTTTGAAACTTTAGATGTGTGATCAGGTGCATTATCATGGTGGAAAACAAAATTTTTCTCGATAGATCTGGGCGTTTCTCACGAGTATGCTGGAACAGTTTATACTTTATAAAATTCGTTCAAAATATTTATTAATAATTTTTGTAAGAATCAGATAAAAAATTCTGCAAAATTCAGAAATATTTTTAAATGTATCCGTCTTCTGGCTGAAATTCACCAACGTCTTCAGACTTATCAGAAACCCTATTCGAACGAATTTAATTTACATTTTCCAATATTTTAATTATTATTATCATTATTATCGTTGGTAAAATCAAGATCGGGGTGTATGTCTGTTATAAGGAATTATTTTAATCTCATGTTTACGGACGTGTTTATTAAAACAAAAAAAAACTCATAACTATCACTGAGTTTCGTATAGAAAATTCTAATAAACTTTTATTTTCCCTCTTTTCTTTCAGGCTTGATTTGTGAGATAGAATTAAAAATTTAATTTCCGTTTCATGAAATAAGACTGAATGATTGGAATTGATTTGGGATTGTTTCATTGAATAAATTGGTAGGGCAAATAACTGTGATTAAAATGGGTATGAAAACATGACAATATTAAAACAACAGACCCGACTTTGAGATTCACATTGTACAAAGTCCCATCCATAATTTAGGAAACGGGTTGATTGATATCCTGTTATTAAAATCTGATCGGAATTTTCGTTATTCCGGAGATTCTATTATTGCAAGCTAAGTGGAGCAATGATAAAATTATATTTTACTTTATCATTTCCCGGTGTATTTTCGTATTTTGCTTTGCTGAGAGCATTGACGTCTTAAGTATATCTGCTAGACAAGATTTCAATAAACCACTTAGGATATTGATTGATTGTTGCTGAAGTTAAGTGTTTTTTGTAATGTCCCAACTGTTCTGATCATTGCAAAAAGTAATTGTAATTGAATGTTTTATTGAATAAAATAATATCGCTCTAATGTAAGTTTAGAGTATTCTCCCAATCTTATTTTAGTAGAGCATACTTTTTATGGATTTTTTTCAGTTAATTTCACTGTGTTCTCTGAATACCCTTTGGCTTACGAAATATTTTAAAACTTTGACAGATTGATTTTCTTCTTAGGTTTCATTTTAGTTTTCTAAAAATATTAAATTTCGATATTTTAATAAACATTTTTTCATAGTTATGATAGTTTCAAAATTATTTTCTGAATATTCGACGAAATTCAAAAATTATTTTACGTTAAATAATTAAAAATATATTTTTTTAATCAAATACAAAAATTATTAATAATAAAAATAATAAAAATAATAAAAATAATAAAAATAATAAAAAAATAATAAAAATAATAAAAATAATAAAAATAATAAAAATATTAAAAATAATTAAAAAGAAAATTTTCAAATAATATTTTTTAAATAAGTCGTAATTA
This sequence comes from Bipalium vagum, assembly GCA_037834085.1. Taxonomy (NCBI): domain Eukaryota; kingdom Metazoa; phylum Platyhelminthes; order Tricladida; family Geoplanidae; genus Bipalium; species Bipalium vagum. Next base: position 4,576 of record JBBMKC010104264.1, read on the forward strand.
ACATCAGAAAAATGATATAACATTTTTATCTTGTTTTTATTATTTTTATTATTCTTTATCAATCTTTATCTGTTCTATTATAAGCATTTTATAGGTTGAACATTGAAAACCATTATGTCGACTAAAACAACACAATTATTCTTCGAATAGAAAGCTATTGTGATCTGAGCAATGATAAATGAAAGACGAAAAAAAAATTTCAAGCTCTGGGTTCAAGTAAAACTGAAGTAAAAAAGACGAATTCGTTGAAGGAATGACAGGAAGAGGTAAAAGATGGTTTAAAAAAATGGCTTTAGAGTGGCGACTACTGTTTCTGAAACGCTGTTATTTGAAATAATATCAAATAAATTTTCTGATTAATACTCACTTTCTAAGACAAATCGATATCCCGCTTTCAAAAAATTCAATTTATTTTCATCATAAAATAATAAATAAATAAATTTTGTTTTAATAATCAAATTTTGAAGGCAACATAAATAATATTTCTCCTTGTAAAAATTAATTTGTTTTAATATATTAAAATACTTGTTTTTAATTAAGTTATTTTAATTTAATAATTTTTTGAAGAATTGAAATTCTCTAATTAATTAAAATTGTCAAATTGAATTTTATTTATCTGTCAAATATTATTACCATTTCTTTAATTATAACATTCAAAGAATGTTAACTTTTTATTTAATTTCGAGATATTTTTTTACAAGAAACATTATTAATCTATATCGATAATGATAATATTGTATATAAATATATAAATTGTTACAAAAATTTTATATATTTTAAAAATATTAAGAAAATTTATATTTCCTAGAGTCAAAACTCTTTTTTGGACCGACCTCTCCGACGGTCCACCTCGAATTTCGGACCAGTTTTTAGAAAATAACAAAATTTCTGGGCTTTTATAATATATATAAATGCGAGCCTTTAAAATTTGGCCATATTTACAAATTATTATATTGATTTATTTATTGGTTATTATATTGATTATTGAGTAAAAAATTGTTTATTTTTATTCCAATGAAGAGGGGTCTCATCTACCAAGAAAAATATGCATTTGCCAAATAATTGATGAATGGTTCAATAATCAAAGAAGTGCCTTGAACATGCCGGCCACATAAAGTTGAAATTTTTAAAGCATCCAACGTTTGGTAAGAGAGGTTTAAACAAGGACATCATTAAATTTTAATATGGGAACTTTAATAATTACCATTGCGACGAAGTCATTATAATATAGAACTATTTTCTAGAAAAGCTTCATCACTTCTGACGATTTATGCAGTGGTTTTAAAGCCAGAAAATCGTTTAACCCTTCGTAATAGACACGCAAAAGAAGCCTGGTTGTTTTGGCAAAGTAAATTTAAATGACTTTCATTTTATTTATAGTCATAGGTCAAAGGCTTGGATGAGAGGAAGAATAATTCAAATGAATGGCTCGTCGAATTGATTGAAGGTATGAGAAGTGACAGCAAAAGATTATTATCATTGATTGAAAATGGTCCATCGTATATTTGTGAAATCTTTCCCATGTGGAAGTGATACCTTTACCACCAAAAAAACACCTTTATTACAATCCTTGACAATGGAAGGCTGAAGACGATTAATAATCATTATATTAATTTTATTGTCTTAAATTGTATTGAAATAAATGATAATGGCATTGAGGAAATCATTAAAATGATTGCGATTTTAGATGTCATTTATTTTTGCACTAGTCGTCGCAGTTGAGGGTATCAAAATTGTTCCCAAAAGAAATTTCACAATTCAAAAATCACATATGACTGTAGACTACGCAAGCTATTGATTTGCAGTTTAAAATAGAAATACACATTTTAAATGAAGAAATTGATAATGACGTCATATCTGATGAAGATGAAATGAGACAAATTAGTATTGATCAATTTTTATGCTGTTTTAAAGATGCAAACAATACACTCGAATTTTCTCTCGAAGGTATTAAAGTCTTTTCTCATTTCATGGTTTATTTTGTGCAAACTTAAAAGAAAAACAATAAGCCTGGACAAAAAGAATTTCTTAAAATAAATTTTATAATGTTTAATTGTTTTTAATGTGCATGATTTAACAGTATTGTGTAATATCAAGACACCATGCGATATTGAAAATGAGTTTTGATTGGATAACCTTTATTTTTGTGACATTTCTTAAAAAAATTATCCGTTTTGTAAATTCGACTGTACTTAATATTTATATGTAAATACTTAATATTTTTAAGACATTCTTCAATGCCTCGAGACAAGTAGATTTACCAAATGTGAAAAAATCTAACGCATTTTAAAAAATCTATCTCAGGCAAAGAGGTTGGAATGGTTTTCAGTAATTCTTAATCTCATTTACACGGTGATATCAAAATCAAATGAATTCACCCGATAAATGTATCAAGAGTTCCTCCTTTTCTCTATCAGAATAATAAATAAATAATACAGAGCAGATGGTACTCCATATTTTGCATCTATGGAAACTGTTATTTCCCAAGTTTCTTACATAATAAAGATTTTTTGACTTTCCAAAATCCATTTTCTTTAAGTAGGCAGCGAACAATTCGCCCGTTTTCCAATTTGTTAAACCAGTCAACCAAAAAAGTTTTTGTGGTAAGAAAGAAAAGCTTATTTGGAGAATTTCAATTTATTTATATCCTTTGATCTGAAAATATTTGACATACATTAATCTGGCAAAATAAAATGATGAATGAAAAAAGACCAATTGTCCCGCTTTCCGTTGTTATCCATCAGAATTTAACTATACAGAATCATTAATACAAAATAATCTTCAATTCCTAATTGGTTTTTTTAATTAGAATTTTTTACCTTTTTTTGATAGGTCATATTTTTATTTATTTAAATGAATTTTATCAATTAAAACTCAAAAATAAATTAATGAAAATTTATTCGGAAAGTGAAGGAAAAACTTTTAAGGGGGAAAATTATCAAATTGACTATGGTAAAGTTTTAACTGTTAACAATTTTTTTTCTAATTAACCCAACATTTCTTTTTTTTCTTTATTAAAATCAAAATATTTTTTATTTTATTTAATTAAATAAAATTCCAAATCCGTTTTGAATATATTTTTAAATATTCATAAAGATATAAACCCATCCCTCTTAATGGGAGATTTTAACAAAAGTATTTAATCAATTAAATTGTTTTGGCTCAATATATCAGGTTTTGCAGTATGAAATTTGTAGAAAATATCATTTTAATTTGATAAAGTATAAATCAATTGTTTAAATTAATCATTTTTATTAAAAATGGATATATCGGAAATACGCGTAATTTCTGAAATATGAGTTTTTACGCAAAACAACGGCATCGCAGACAGCTGAAAACATTAATGAATTATTTGGGACTCGTGTAACTACACAACAAACAGTTTCCAATTGGTATTCAAAATTTCGTAAGGATAATTTTAACCTCCAAAATGAGCCACATGGTCGTCCAGAATCAAAGGTGTGCAACGACAAATTAAAGAAGATCATTAAGTCTAACTCATGTGATAGTGCCCGGGAATTGTTTGATGTCACCAAAAAAACTATTTTAGATCATAAAAATACAAATAGCAAAGGTGAAAATAGCTAGCCTGTTTGATGTTCCTTTCTCGTCAAAAATTTGATCCATTTTTGAATCGTATTGTCACTTGTGAAGAAAAATGGATAAGATATGACAACCGCAAACGTTCTTCACAGTGAATGGACAAAGATGAACCACCGAAACACAGTCCAAAGCGTAATATCCATGAAAAGCAACTGATGGCGAGTGTTTTGGTGGTGTAGTGCAGGTGTGATTCATTATGAATTCTTGAAACCGGGCTCATCGGTCACAGCAGAAGTGTAGTGTAAGTCATTGGACAGTATTAAAATATTAAAATAAAACAGCCAAAATTAATCAATAGATTAATTCCTATTTTATTGCAGGATAATGCTAAACCACACACGGCGAAAATGAGTTAGGCAAAAATTCAGGAGTTGGAGTTGGAACTTCTTAATCATCCTCCATACTCAGCAGACATAGCTCCCACTGATTACTATTTCTTTCGCAATTTGGACAACTTTTTCGGTGGAAAACAATTCAAATCTGACGATGATATAAAATTGGCCTTCCAGGAATTCCTTGATACTCGCCCGGCAGGGTTTTATATGACCGGCATGAACAAGTGCCGCTTAAATGGCAAAAATGTCTAGACAATATGGGTGCATATTTTGATGAATAGCATAGTTTCTTTTATTCGTAATTTATTAATAAACTTTGTTTTTCATTGTACAAATTTCATACTACACAACCTGATACAATTGTGGTCATAATTCATGGGCCACCCTGTCATTTATTTATTCCTATTCCTGTGGAGTCTGGTTTCTTTCTCCAAACAAAACCGTCTATGCAACTGTCTATAAAACGACTCTAGAAGAAAAAGGTAAACAGTTTCTTGCAATTAAAAGTTGTGATTATTTCCATCATGATGAAGTCCCGTGCCATCAGTCACGCATCAATAAAGCTTGGTATTTTGATAATAACATTATTATCTTGGGTCAATGGTCAAAAAACTCTCTAGGTCTTTTCACATTGCTAAATAGTTCTAAAACAAAAAGCCTCAATGCATAGTTCTACGGCATACCTAAATTTAATTGTAATAATTAAACTTATTTGAGCTAACGAAATTACCATGAACTATTGCTAAAATTGAATGATTCTATGCCGAACAGGTTGGCTGCATATTTGCAGCAAAGAATAAACACAATATCATATTTATACTACAAATTATGCAAAAAATTACTGCTTGTACATGTTTTCATAATAAATCTTTTGTAATGAAATGCATTTTTAAAACCATTTCATAACGACTATGAGTTACTTGAAAAATCTTTAGCTTCTAATATCATTGGCGTTATCTGAAATTTTTTTTAATAAAATAATCCATCTTTATATGTGTATCTGTTAAATTTCAAATAAATCTATAAACTGAAACAAATATAGGAAATGTATATAGCTACTTGACTGAGTAGCTATATCAAAATGTGGTAGTAAATTTATTGAGGATGACCTATGTAATCATAGTCCATAAATTTTGTCAAACAAAAAAATTATTAATTAAATCCATGATATGAGACATGGATAGATTATCATAATCAAAAATTAAAACAGGAACGGCTGAACTTGATAGAAGCTGGATACAATACATCTAAGGACAGAGTAATCATTGGGAAGTTTATACAAACCGGCTTATGAGAAGCAAAAGATATTTTGTAGATCTATTTATTTAGATAAGGCAACCCTGATTATTATGAATAAATCGAACAGATTCGTTTAGAAAACCATAGATTGAAGAAAGTTCTTTTTCATCAGAAAAACTCACCAGCTTACAAAAAGTATTAACAATGACCAAGCTGAACAAATTTAATTACAAATAGATTAAACATCTGTTATTAAACATTGTAAAACTAACGGAAATACACTGTAGATATGGACTTGAATTAATAAGATTGGGTTGAGTGAATTGCATTGTCAGGAAATTATGTGTTTGATGTATTGTGTTTTGATATATTTTTATGTTCTGGACTAAATTTTTCAGTCAACCTATAAAGGAACATTTTCAAAGTTATATTAATCCTCATTATATTAAAGTATATATTATTATTTGAGTAATCATCAAAATTATTTTTGTTTAAGTAAACTAATTTATCAATAAAATAGATTAATTATATCTGAATTATTTAATATTAGTCATCGGCTTAGAATATGAAAACTCTTCACCACGGAAAAAGGCCAATAGAAATAATTCAATGGTTTGGCTACACAAGGCTTAAGTTTATGAGTTTATAAAGAATAGAGCGAAAAAAGACATATACATCCAATACCAAAGGAAAATGTCACAATATACGAGTTGACAGCAAACGAAATGAAAAATTATTCATTAACTTAAAAATTAAAATTGATGAAGATTGTACTCAAAAGATGAGCGCTGTGGCAAGGGAAATGAAAGTGTATTTTGAGATTTTTCCGAGGGAATATATTTCAGACATAACTGATTGGAAGATCTCTTATTTTATTTCTACTTTCAAAGCTTTTATCTTTTCTATTGTCATTTTTCTTATTCTTAAAACGCTGATTATGGAAAAATGCTACAAAATAACTTAAGTATACACAGTGACAATAACAATCCGTACATTCTTATTTTTATTTGTTTAAATACAATTAATAGTACTTTACTGTTATTTTCCTACAAGATGAATTGTAAATTTCTTCATTGCTTCATTGAATGAGAGGCATAAATCACAAAAAACAGTAATAAAAATAAATATAAAATATTTTTGCTTTTTTGAAAGCTGTCTGAGACTGAAGACAAAGTCGATCTCAAAAAGATGAATGTGAAAATTACAATTCATATGTGTATAATTAAATTCCCGTTTCCATGAATATCATTTTTCCAATATATTTTCGTCCGTGGACATAAAAATAATGGTAATTGAAGCTTTATCACAGTTAATTAAAACGTGAAGTCTAAGATGGGAAGCCTTTGAAAATTATAAAAGTATAAATGTAATTACATTCTATTCGATGAAATTTTAAGAATTTATTTAATTTAAAATATAACAGGGATATTTTACTGTCACTCCATATGATATGTACTATTTATACTTTTAAGGCTTTTGTTTCGATTATTTTATTATTTTTGTCAATTTAATATAATTGGAAAGTGAACGAGTCAAATTCAAACACCACCATAATAACTAACACCTTTGGAAATCAATGTACAACAAAGCAAACTGTAATTCATTAAAATAGATCATTGCAGAAGTTCTGACCAGATTTTAAGAAAACATTAAAGACTAAAACTAAATAAAGGAACTTTATTAATTAATTACATAATCACAATTCCTCTCTACAAATATTTTCCTATGTTCTATAATTTGTTCGAAAAATTTTCTGTCTTGAAACGGTTCGTTTATTTTGTATGAAATGAGGGAAACATCGAAATTCATGACTTTCAATATAATATTAATGAATTTGTTTTAATGCATTCACAGTTTGAATTTTCTATGCAAAAAATTTATCAAAATGGAAAAAAAACTTTACTTATACTGCTGCTTAAACGTTACATTTTAAGAAGTAAATTAATAACGACAGTTAAATTAAATCTTAATAAAAATGTGATTTAATTAATCGCAGACCCCTTCAATAACTGTCAATAAATGTGTTAAGTTAAAACAAGGTACATTGAAATTAATCGAAATATTTTCCATTATTAAATAACAATTCCACTCGTTTAAAATGATTCTTTTGAAAAGAAACCCATTTCTTCCATTACAGATGCCACATTTTTGGTTGAACATTAACCTAAGATATAATCTAAGAGTATTTTCTTGAAAAAGAATAACTTTGCGTCAATTTCTGGCTGATTTGGTATTATTTTTTCCAATTCCGCTGATATTGATCCTCAGCAGTTTAGTCCTGCTTCAACAATTCACTGTTGATGAAAATGTCCATACCTTACCAAATATAGATCAACTATTATTGATTATAAATAATGAGGTTTTGTGGTTTACATTGATTCCTGTTCTGGATCAAGTAATGATTTCTTTCTTTTTGGATCATTGACATAAATCATTTTTTGTCCTTGTAACGAGATATATTCCTCTGTGTTATAACTAAATATGTAACTGTACTTGATCATCATCGATTGTACATTCATTAACATCATATCTAATCTTTATTATTCTATTTTGAAAATTTCCCGGCCATCAAGAAATTCTTGATTTACTTTGTAAAACATTATATTCAGACTCTTTACTATTGTACTATTTTTTACTGATGTCGAAGTATTATCCTTTGAATGTTCAGGTCAGTTGAGAACGATGGGGCTTCGTTGTCATATACTTCTATTAGGTATTTGAGGCTTTCCAATGACGATTTGCCCATATCAAATTGAAAAGTAACATATTTATGTGAAATTTATTTTTGTTCAGCATAATCACAGAGTGAGCGAATGGATATTTGGTAGTCTTCATAACTCCCACGACAAAGGATGAATAAAAACACTCGAAAAACTTTGGATAGCGTCTAGACTGATGTCAAGAATATATTGAAAACAATTTGTAATTTTTTTAAAATAATATTTTGCTTTTTTATACAAGTCCTATTATTAAAGTTGCTCTTCGTTCCATGTACTAACAATATGGACCAGTGGTGTTGTGTTTCAATCTTTCAAGAATAGTATGACAAGGTTAGCAATACATTCATTGTAAGGTGGAAATAATCTTTTTAAAAAAATTTAATTTTTACAACAAAAATGTTTAAACGATTTTGGTTACATAAAGTTTTATGACGTGGGACGACGAGATTATCAGATATACTGGGATTTGGAAGATCTCGATTAGTCTGGATTTGGGATCTGCTTATTTTTCTTACTGATACGCTTTCTCAAGTTATGGCTAGTCCGAAAAGAGTTTTCTCATTCATTTTCAGAGGTTTATTTCTTTTCTGTTTTTAAATAATAACCTTTTGTCCTGTAACTCATTTTTAAAAAAAGATCAAAAGTAAACATGTTTTATGTTCTGGTTGAGAAAGAAGTTCTAAGTATTTATTTCCATTTTTTAACTTTTTGTTAGCTAGTATCAGCTAATGAGAATTTATATATTGGGTTGTCAGGCATGAGAGTTCTAATTAAAAATAGTGCCAACTTTAAAAGCTGGTTATAATCAATATATTAGTTGATTATTATAATTATTTGACACTGGCTTGATATTTTGACTTGCAGCTTCTTGTACTGTTAATTTACATATTTCTCCTGTTTGAAGTAATCTTTGTGGGGTGAAAAAATATTAATCAATTATTTTAATCAATCTTTCTTATTTAAAATGAATATAAATGAGAAATGCCCATCATTATGAGTTCTTTTAATGCCAGTATGAGTTCTTAATGCCAGTTTTTTAGACTTAACCTAAAGCAAACAGAAATAGTTTAAAATTATTAATTCAAAATTCATTACAGTAATTGAGATGCTTGGTACAACGTTCTGGTCTTTTTCTATATCAAATTAATTTAATACTGTATTTTTGAACACTGTGAATTTTTACCATAAAAGAATTAATGACGATCGAGTCAGGAAAAAGAATTATATGGTATAAAAATCCTTGTCAATGTCAAATTTAGATTTTTAAGCTTCCTTCAGGAAATTTAGAACCTCAAAATTATCCACGTTTTTTGAAAGACCAATCAAATCTGACAGATCAAATCAAAATATGGGAAGTCATTAAATTTGTCTAATTCAATCGTCCATTCTCATTTGAAGTACCAGTTATTTTGCAAAGCTTGAAATGTTCACACCATACTTTTCCAGAAGAAAAGAATTTAAATGAAGATATCCAAAATCATTTTTCATTCCATGTATAATTGTTATGTTTACATAATTGAAATGTGCACTTTGGCCGGGAAACGAATTTCTAAGTTAATTACTGATTGAAACCTTTCCAATTAATAAAATATAATTTTGGCTCTTAAATTATTAATTATATATTTAGCTTTATGTTTTTCAGCCAAATAATGAATGGTTACGGTGATTTCGATTAAGAAAAACAGTACTATAGAAAATCAATTATTTTCTAAATATTCATTTTTGATATTTTTCTTTAGAGCAAAATTAATTTTGGTAGAAAGGTTTCAAATTTTACATTTTCCGAATGAGACAGTTCTCAAAAATGAAATTTATAAAATAATTTAATTAAAATATTATAACAAATTAACGTTTAATTTAATTTAAATATACCGGGTCATTCAAAATTAACGAACCATCTTATTTTTCTATTTGTAACTACACAAAATAACATAAGTCAGAAGTAAACTGACATTAACAAGGTTTCGGATTATGATTTGACAATACATCCTCAAAATGTACTCCTTTAACATCAATAAAAACAGTCAATATCTTGTCAATGGTAGCTGTATACGTTAAAGGCCAATGTGTGTTCTGAAACTAATTTTGCGATGTCTCTCATTTTTGCAGTTTGCCTTCTTCCACTTATCGGTAGATCATGAACTGTTCCATATTTCTCAAATTTTGTAATCAGCGCATAGACAGTATGACTATCAGGCAAATGTTACCGCGCTTATAATATTCCGTTTTGTTTCATATTTTCCAATACTTTGTTCAACAGTAGAGCTTTACAAAAAATACGCGGTCTTCTATGGAAAAGATTTTCATTCGCGTTATTGTTTTAAATAAACACATCTGTCTTTAGAAAAATTCGATTAAATTTAAATAAAGATGGTAGGTTGATTTTTATGACCCACGTGACTTTATAAAGTTATTGATAATTATTAAGTACAAAATTTATATAAATAATTTTTATTATTATTTTTATTTTATTAAGAAATAATATATTAAATAATTATTTTTCAATTATAATTTGCAACGGTTTTCCAAGATGTTCACTTTGAATTTGATAATATTTCAATGTCTTCGAAAACAATTGTGTCAAAATAAAAAATAAATAAACAGATATTATAAAATCAATAAAAATATAAATATTTTGCGAAAAGAAAGTTAATGATTGCGTTGACATAGTTTTTCTTTGTTTTTCATATTTTTTTCCCAAAAAAGTAAGATTTTTCAGCTGACTTCAAAAGTAATTATTATGGATTTAAAAGTTGAGCTGCGACATTTTCAAAGGATTTTAAATTCATTAAAAATAATTTGATTCAAAACTGTTTTAGTGGAAAATTAATCATTAATTAATTATTGAGTATAAATTCAGGGGGAAAATAATTTCGCGATAAAAGAATTGAAAAATTTCTTCACAACTCGCCAGTATTGATTTTTTGATTTTAAAATATATTTTTACTTTAATTTTTGTTTTAGTCAAATGATTGCACTTATTAAAACAAAAGTAATTAATATCAAATTTTTAAAAATTATTCTTTTAATCCCCTTATCCTTTGTGATGTTGATGTTATTAAAAAAATTATTTAATGTAAATAAAATAAAATTTTTAATTAAAAAATCAATTTATAACATTATGTTTTTTTTGAAGAATTGTTTATTCTGTATAAATTTCAGATGTGCCTGACATACTTTTAAACGACGTAAAACTTTTCAATTTATTTTCATCTTCAATTTTGTAAAATTTGGAAAAATATATACTTTTTTTCGTTTTTATTTATAATTAAAATTATGTAAAATCCTATAATTAATTTTAAATACAATCTTCATTAATATGATATTCAGCAACATAAACGAAACTTGTTGCCCCTATTGCTTATAATTCCCAAAGAAAATTAATTATTATTCCTATATTTAATTTTTTAATTAGCAAATAATTTAAATAAATTGTTAAAAAAATAATTTTCAAATTCCATAAAATCTAATTATTTAAATTATTATTTTTTAAAATGAATTGTTTCATTTAATTCAATTCTTTTGACAATTAGGAGTTTTATTCATTAAAAGAGAAAAAAGTTTCTTTTTTTCACAGAAATATCGAATAAAATCATTATTTATACTTTATGAATATGTTTAAATATTAAATAAAAAAAATATATTTAATTGATTTTAAATTTTGAATTCATTAAATAATTTTTATTATATTTTTTAAAAATAAATTTTATTATTTAAATTTTGAAGGCTGAACATTAAAACAATTTATAAATAAATAGATTTAAATAATAAATATTCTGAGAGGGAAAATTTCTTGTCTTATGAATATTAATTTTTTTAATTGGCATATTTCCTGTTTTATTTGGGTTATTGATATTTAATAGAAAAAATAAATAATCTAAAATTTTTTAATTAAATTAATTTATAATAAAATTATAATTTTAAATATTTAAATTTGAATATATCTAATAAAAATAATTTTTTTCATTGATAATAACGATGACTATTATATTTTGTAGATTAACCATATTTCTATAATAAAATAATAATAATAATAAAAATAATATAATTAAAAATAATTAAAATAATTAAAATAATTAAAATAATTAAAATAATTAAAATAATTAAAATA
>JBBMKC010104374.1:0-16579 GCA_037834085.1 Bipalium vagum
TATCCATTTTCCTTCTTTTTGTATCTTCCCCATTGAACGCAGTCGATCGGAAATTGCTTGCTGGCTAACTTGTAATGGATCTGCAAGTTGTTGTTGAGTTTGTGTGTCTTCTTCTTTTAAAATGGATTCCAATTCATCTTCAAATTTTTTCGATAACATGAAAAATATAATTGATAAAAAAATAATAAAAATAATATAATTTTTAACATCTGTTCTTCTTAATATAATAAAATTTTAAAGATCAATGTAGAGAACACTAGAAGGGTGCTGATTTCCCCTATTAATTACCCGAGCTCTAAACAGTTGCAAACTAAGGTGAAACTTGCTTGGACACGACGATGAGCCTTGACAGAAGAACAACTCATCATAATATTCACTTACAGAAAACGCTTAACACTCTAACAATAGGTTTAAAAATAACAGCTTTTATATACTAACTGATTAATTTTTTTACCAATAAACATGCTAACAATAAAAAGAACTTTCTTTACTAATTTTCTAAACATTCTATTATAAAGCCTGCTGACCTCCGTGCTTCAAATGGTTTTAAAAGCCTCTTATATTCAGGTTTACCCGGATCGCATTATCCTTAAATTGAAAAAATAAAATATCATTGATTTATTATCTTTTAGTTTATTTTTATTTTTTGGTTTTTAATGCAGTATTAATTTGCAATATTGATTAGGATATTAGTGATGGATATTTTCCCTCAGAACTTGAAGACAGATATCCTTCTGGTGTGCCAATCCAAGCAGTTGATCGGAGAAATATTTTCTTTGATGCCAAAGAAATTAATGTATTTCAAGGAATTGGTAAAACCCTGGGAGGATTATCAACATCTTCTAAATTATTGATCGACTCTGATAACAAAAAGTACAACTTTATTTTATACAGATCATAATATTTATATATTTTTTTACACTTTCAACAGAGATTTTTTGACTTATAATGTAACATTTGTTTTCATTCCCGTTAAAACGTTGAAATCTACCTCACGAAGAAATCGCCTATTCATAAATATAATGAATTTTTCTGGTTAGTTGAAAATTAATCGAAAATATCGGGTTTCAAATCCGGCACTTTTCACTTGCGCATGGACTGCTCTAACCGCTGAGCTACATCCCCCAACAAATTTTCAATTAATTTCATATTGGTAATCGAAGAAATTTATTTATGATTGGAAATTAAATTATAATTTCTCTCGTATTAATAACCTTTGAAAACTATTGAGTCAACAAGAAAGTAATTACCAATTTTACATAAAGAAATTTAACTGTATTTTAATAAAATAATGTTAAAAGATATTCGATGGATTCAAATTTCAATCAGCAAATTCATTTCTTAGATTACTTGGTTTCGTGTTATATTTTCTAGCTTTAGTATGTAAAATTGAAACTCGCAATTGACAGATCTTTTATTTTTTCATTATTGGAAGGGAAAAATTACGTGGCAAGCTTACAGAAAAATATGTGAAGTATATAGTGTGGATATATTTAACAAAACCAATTGTCGGAATTGGTTTGAAAAAATACGAGGGATGATTTTTCACTCAAAGATAAACAACAATCTGACAGTTAACTAGAAGTCTATGATGACGAAAATAATAAATGAGGATCATCACAACACAACGCCTGATATTTCAAAGAAGCTAAGATGATCACTTGTAAGCATCAAAATTCATATCAGTCACAAAGAGTGCGTGAAAAAACCAGATATATTGATTCCTTACCAACTTAAAGAAAATTATATTAGACAATGCTTTGAAATCTGCAATTTTTTTTCAAACGAAACAAAAATAGGCAATGAAAAATAAAATTGTTTGTCAGACAAAGCAATAATTTTTATAATTTACATTTCACCTAACAAAATTAAACACCAAATCCAATGAAAACGGCTAAAATTGCAAACCGTAAAGACAATGTTTTTCATCATGACAATACAAATCACACTCAACAAAGATACACAGTGATCAAATTTTTCAATATAAAATTATTCAAATCACTGTTAAAAATTATTAATTAATTAAGTAAAAATATTAATTAACAAAAGAAAAGGAAAAAAAACCACTCACCAACCTCTGGCGATGAGTCCCTTGGTGGTATTTATACCTTAACCTACCGACCAGGACTTGACATATCGTTAAATCATTCAAATCATCAAAAAAATAATTAATTTAAAAATAAAATGTCCTGGTACTTCCGAAGAATGGATTCTGACATCTTCTAAAGTTATAGCAAATACATTTTCCAAATCATTGACAGGATCAATAATTATTTCCCATAATTTTCTGAAAAATATATTTCCTAAACTCTGACTCACAGTAAAAAATATACTCACAAATAATGATTTTTACTTTTTTCCTTTTTATTTTTATCCATCCGAATACTCAATTATTGGTCGATTACTAAGTAGTTTTTAATACCATTTTAACTTAAGAATGTTTTTTTAATTAATGTTTTCTTAATCTCTGACCCACATGTTCTCGGTGTCAATTTTAGGTAGTATTTTTTACAATTTTCTTAATATTAATATTAATATTATTATGTTCTTAAAAACTTGGTAAAATATTATTATTATTCAGACTCTATTATGGTCTTTTTTTAACTTAAATTTTAAACCAATACAACCTAACCATGACAGTGCCTTTGACAAACCAATTAAGTGTAAAATTAGGAAAAAAATAGTTAAAATTCCGACGTATGGACTACTCTTATCATTTATACTAAATTTTTTGATTTTTCCAATATCGAATTTTTTTCAAATTGATTCAAAAAACACCCAATGACTTTTTAATTTTTTGAAAATTACAAATCTGTTTTCAAACATTTTCACATTGATTTTTACCAGGAACGACAATTACATTCAACCATATACCGAAGTATTATCAGCAGATTCTCAATCAAAAATAACAATGCAACAATTTCTAAATAAATTGCCCCAAGCTGTAATCAACAAAGACGGTCGGATATTATCGATCAGAAATTCTATTCGTGATATTCTCGAAAATAAACCGTCAAGACCTACAGATGTATTTTCTGCTCGAATATCGACGAATGACGATTACAAATTAGTTGAAAAGTCTTCAGATCAACAGTTGCTGGTAAACGGACCGAATGAAATGGCAAAAGTTAAAATCCGTTCTTTCAGCGGTAATAAAATATACCGAATCGATATCAGATCAGATCAACTCTTGAAAGATCTCTATCTAAAAGTAGCAGAATTTGCGGGCTTATCATCCGAGAAATTCCTTCTTGTTCCTGCCTTTTCGTCTTCCAATAAATTGCTGGATATGAATCTCTCCATAGAAGCTTGTGGACTGGTGCCAAATGCCTCTTTGTGCATGAAATTAATTTAGGAAATTACATTTCCTGTTCAGATTTTATGCAATATATTTTGTTATTTGAAAAAAGTTATCACGTTAAATAAAAAATTAGGCTATTTTATAAAAAAATTCTCCAAGGAACTTTAGATTACATCATTGTTAAGTTAGTTTTATCCTAACCATATCTAAGGTTTCCAGTTTGGTAAAGTTAAAAATTGACTTATCCAAAGAGTAGTCGAATTGAGAGATTGGTTAATTAAAATAAAGTTTTAAATTATAAATGCTTTTAGGCCAACTGTTATTTAATGATTTTTTATTATTTTGAATTATTATTATTCGTTCTATTGTTCACTGTTCTAAATTCAGATTAATTTTGGAACATACTTCAGTGGACATTTTTACTTTCAAGATACACCATTATGTATACTTTCATTGTTGTAAATTGAGCTAAATCACAAATAACAATCTTAAAATATTTCTCGATATTTTATGCAAATTTATATAGTTATAATTATATATCTTTATTTATTTAATATCAACTCCTGTTTAGAATACAGTACTCTACCATTAGAAAAGTACTACTCTAGTACTTTATTATACGAACTCTTCTTAAATTATTATTAATTTTGATTTTCACATTTTACAAATCCTAATGATATATTCTTCCTAATACCTTTATGTTCATTTAAGCACATTTACAATAAATAACATTTAATATATTTATAACCTCAACTAAAAATGTCAAAATTTGAAAGAAAAAATTTCCAAGAATGCTATTTTGTACTTTCATTTTAAAAAAACAGCAACAAAAAAATATTTATTGAAGCTTATGGTGAAATCCTTCCAAGTTGGCTGATAACATTGTATATAAATAACCTCGTTCTGGTGAACCGAAAATTTTCGTTCATTTATGAATAACCATGTCAATCACAACATAAACTCGCACAATTTTTATATGTTGATATTACAACAAATTCTGTTTGGAAATATTTATAAAAATGGCAGATGGTTGCCACTTGATTATAAAGAAAGACAAGTGGTGAAAAGGAAAACATTATATGAAAAACAAGTTTATTGAACTGGAGACAAAAAAGTCTTTAATCCTAAACGAAGAAAATTACTATTTGACTCCGGACAAAAAATAAACTTTAAAACTGACGATTACAAAAATTCAGTCATTATAAAAAATCAACAATGTTCTTTTACAACTCTTATAAATAAAATTAGTTAATTTAAATATGATCTTGATAGTAAAACTAAAATGTAAAAACCGAACCGTGAAAATTTTTTTGAACCTAACCAATTTTTCGTTTTTAAAATGCATATAGAAAATGAGTCATTTTTTTCATTATATAATTAAACACTTTATCTAGCAATCTTTTATATTTGTTATCTTTTAGATTAATATATTTTTAGAAACGCTAACCATATATTTTTAGCTTTACATTGTTAAGAAATTAACCCAACTTATCATTTTTCAAATAGAATTAAAACCACAAACATTTTATTGAACTTTTAAATAGTATGACTGAAAATAGATAAAGATAATTCCAAAAGACAAGAAAACAAATATAACTTATAATATATTTGAAAAAAAATTGTATAAAATCAGTTCATTTTTTGCTTATTGTTATTATTATTCTAAAATAATTATAATAAAAATAGACTGAAAATTGTGATTCTTAAATGCTTACTTTTTTAAACTTTTTCGTTTTGAAAGGCTGAAACTGTTTACCGGTATGTTTGTTGTCTGAAAAGAAACATGTTAATAATGAAAATAGATAATTTCGGCATTACTTGATTTGGCTTGTTTCAATTGTTGCAAAGATGCTTCATAATCGAATGGGATAGTCGTCCGTGCCTTTTTAGCTTCCTTTGACAAATCAAGATCGTTTATTTTTCTTTTACCAGATTTATTTGCGTCGACCATTGCTTCTGACTCCGTTTCCACCCGTTCAACGGAAATATTCTGATTTGATTCGTCAAAATGAACTATTTCAACATCATCGCAATTGTCATTTTCATCTTGATTTTCCTCCCCGTCTTCCATTTCGACCTCAGGTTCAACTGTAGAGGTTTCCAAATTTCCACCATTCACAATCTCCTCCGTCTTTTCAATTGTGTGATGTTGCAAATAGGCTCGGATGATTTTAATATCCATTGGTAACGATTTCATTTTAAATGTTCTAAAGGGAGACTCTGAAACAACTTTCATTCTTTTTTCGACTTCATGGAACGGTACGTTTATTTCAGTTTGTTCATTTTGATCTGAATGAGCACTGATTTCACCATATTTCCTGATAAAATTTTCTTCCGTCCCCTTTATAACGACGGGTTTAGTTACAGGTTTTGGCTTTGCCAACGATTCATTATAAGCGTCCAGACAAATTTTCTGGAAATCGTACACGTACTTACGTAACAGTGGTAACTTCCAATCTTGAGAGCAACAAGCCAAAACTCCACTTGTTTCACGTGGCAATCCCTGAGCAATGGCCAACAGAATCCTATTTGGAAGAACAAAGGCTGAGCTCTCGTCTTCTTCCCGAGCGATATTGTCACGCAATTCCCACAACCGTTTCAGTGCATAAAGCTGTCGATCGTTGAAATTTTCACTCGATTTTCGATACAGTTCCATACATTCGTCCAGGTCACATTGGGGTTTGAAGTAGAGCTTGTAGCATAATTTGTGACTGGAGTCATAAACATCAGACAGTAAATTCCGATTCGACAGTTCCTGGTGCAATTTGTCATAAATGTAGAGCAGATAATGAGTGTCGGTTCGAGCATAGTCGACGAGCTCAGCGATGAGAGGTCGAATTCTCCAATCAGTCAATCGCTGGTATTCTTTATTGGCTTGGATCTTGCAGTATTTTTCCAGTAGATAACTTAGAGATTTACGTGGGAAGTTCAGAGCCTGGCAAGCGTGGCCAGTGTCGAACATGTTGACAACGTAAACACCAAAATCGCGCTGCAGCCACATCAGATCGGAATTGGAACCGTGAAACACTTTCAGAATTTTAGGGTCGGTGAATACTTCATTCAACAGTTCTAAGTTGTCATGGAGAACAAGAGAATCGATAATAAAATCCGCTGAACGAGTTGATATTTGAATGAGGCAAGTCAAGCCGAGATAGGTTCGAACACTATGGTGTTCTAGATCAACCGATATCTCTCTTTCCAATTTCAGATGATTTACCAACGATTGCAATTGATCAACTGTGTCCACATACCGATATTCTGTCTGCTCCAAGGGCTTAGGAAATTCCAGTTGTGGTTTCGATGTTAACTGATCTCCGGGAATGACAAAGCTGTCCAATTCTGTTTGATAAGGATGAGAGTAATGCTCAGAATTTTCATCGTTCATTAAGCTTTTAGAAAGAGGTTCAACCGCGTTTGGTTTCATCGTTAGAATTGGGCGGAATGGTGTTTTTGAATTATCAGGTAACTTTGAAAACTTTAATTGCGGTCGTTCAATTTGAACTGATGATAAAAGCTTGATGGTCTGTTTCGGTGTCATTCTTGATTCATTTGCAGGCTTTTGGTCCTTGGACTGATATTCTACTATTACAATATCAGATTTCTTCTTTATGTCCGGGTTTTCAATTGCATTAATTACGCTATTCTAAATTAATGCAGAAATTAATATTCGAAAACAAGTTTATTATTCATTACGCATTTGTCCAGTAGTCGATCATTAACTTCAACCAAAATATTGAACTTATCATCAAATGACTTTTTTCCCGTGCTGTCAAGTAAATTTCCTTTACCGTCTTGTTTGTCAATAAGATGTTGAATAGTATTAATAATTTTTAAAGAAAGCCCATTAAGAACTTTTTTGTATTGGGGAAATTCGAGGAAAATATTATCTTCTGAATTACCTTTAACCGGTAGGTCTAAAGAATTTTTTAAGCATATGGTTAAATTTCTGACAGTATTCTGAAAGGAAGGAAAGATATAAATAGATTGAAAATGAATTATTAATTAAACCTTCATGAAATCATTTATAGATAAATTATTATCAGCCATCATAAATTAAATAAAATATATCTTAAAAATCGTTTTGATTTTAAATTAATATTATTTAAACAATTTATGCCTTTCAACTTATTGAAATAGATTTTTAAATTCATTTAAATTTTTAATTAACAATTTAGAATTTTACAAAAATCAGGTTTAAAATTAAGTCTAAAATAAAAATAAATATAAACGTTGTTTATGTATAAATTGTAGTAATTATTTTTATATTCTTGAAACTCATTAAAAAGATACCTTAATATATATTTAAATGAAAAAGCTTTGGTATTTTTCTTCTAATTTTCTGTATTAATGAATAATTTTAATAATGAAGAAAATTTATGAGTCATTAGTAATCAAGACTAAAATATAAGACTAGTTCAGAAAATGTTAAAAGCAAAAATTAACTCATAATTAATTACTTTCAGTCAATATTCCTTTAAATTTTAATATTAAATATTTTTAAAGAAAAATGGCTATTTAAAAATGACTATTTTAAAATATTTTAAATACATAAGTATATTTAGAATGATTATATATATAATATAAATATAAATATAAATAATAAATATATATAATTTTTGTTAATTTATTTTAAAAATTATAATAAATTTTAATTAAAAAATTATTTAAAATGTCAAGAATTTTTTAAATGATTTTTTTAATTAAATAAGATTATTAACTTTTTAAGAATGATTATTTTTAATTTTTGTAAAAAAACATATTAACATGATGATAAGGAAAAGATAAACGATCGTGAAGGTTATGTAATTTGCTTGATTGAGAAAGATCATATCTCTTTAACACTTCGAATTAATAGACAAAATATCTGAAAATAATTTCTGAATTAATATTAAATCAATATCTGAAATAGTCTAATAATAATTTTCAATAATAATAATAATAACAATAAAATATTTTTTATCTTTCATGATTTATGCTTGGCAATCTTGGAAATTAGCCATTACCAAGATTAGACCACGGTCAAAATTGTGACTGACTTAGTTTTAAGTATCTAAAAAGGAAATTGACATCCAAATTAAGAATACTGGTTTCCGACTGTGTTGTCGATTGATCAGTACAAAAGGCACTGGAGTCCTGAACGTGCTACCACAAAGTTTGCAGCGTTTCATTTTGCTTCAGGAAAACACGAAAACTTACGGTGAATTTATTATGCCTATTTTTATGCGACAGGAGCTAACAATTGATCTTGCTCTGTTAGAGCGTTTATAAGGGTACCGGTACGGGCTTATCAAACTACTCTAGAACCCATGGTCTTCTAAAGCGGTTATAGTTGTCTTATTTCTTTTCTTTTAATAATTTCAATTTGATTCGATTTCATTTTAATAACTCTTTAAAAAAATTATATTTTATTTGATTTCAATGAATTTATTTATTGTAGATGATTTTTTGTAATTCAGAGATCGATTTGTTATGAGGACTTTTATTTTTGTTTTTTTGTTAGTAAAAATGAAGTTTTATTGTGATCTTTTTGATTTAATTATTTTCTTACACGTTATTGACATTAATGAAAGAGTCAGTAAAGTAATGAAATGTTTCATAATAATATGAAACATTTAACACATTTGAAGATAATTCAAAAGAAAATACTCAGAAGATGATCTAGACGAAAAAATCAAAACGAACATCAAAATAGTATGAAAAAAAATTTTTACTTTTAGAATTGCTTGCTAAAAAGAGTTTAATTGAAAGATTAAAAGTTGTTACTCATTATTCTAATAAGGAATTTTTCTACAAAACATAAAAATTCAATATAATCATGCTAAAATTGTTAAAGTTATTTAATTTAAATTACAAAAAAGAGATTTAAAAATATTTTAAATTCTCCTTTTCTCTAAACCTTTTACGACTTTCTATAATTATAAAAACAGAAGTAAAAATATTTAGAAGAAATGTGGAAACTCCCATCAACAACAACTTCAATAAACCCACTAGATTCAACAGCAAACCCTCCAAGTCCATCAACAACAACAAATACCAGGAAGTCAGGACAATAAACACCTATGTTATGTGATCTTTGTGATCTTAATTAACAATCATTGACAATCATTTTGGTGTTTAAAAAGCATGTGTATGTAAATGTAAAGTAACTTATTATTTTTATTAATATTATTATTATCATTTCACCTCTAAACCTTTTGCGGTCAAAATACTTAATTTATAATTATTATAAATAATCTAGATCCTTTAGAGGTATTCAAATAATAATTTCTGAGAGTTAATAGAGATGTGTCCTTGACTAACCCAACAAAGTTTATAAACATTTATTAATTTTTAAAGCGCAATACACTAAAAATATAAATGATTTTAAAATTAAAAATTCCTATGTCTTATCAGCCCGTTATATAATCCATTTCCAGAGATGGGCAACAGAATTAATTGGGCGAATTCCAACATAATCTAGTAGGACACAATTATACACAATGAGGTCCACATTAAGAAATTTTTAACATTAACGTTTTTAAAGTTATATTTATCACTACTCCAACATTACCAAACTACTTTTAAGTATTTGCTTTTATATAAAGTAAATTAACTATATAAAATTCCGAATGAATAGTGAAATTAATACAAAACTAATACGATCTAAACAAACTAAATCCACACATGTTACGAAAATATAATAAATTAAAATGTAATATTTTTATTGAAAATTTTTAATTATTTATACAAGTAACTTCTTTTGGAAACAAAATGACCTGGAATTTATAAAATAAAACAATATTATCTGTGGTGCTTTCAACTTTTTGTAATATTATTTTAAGTGGTTTATTAAAACTCGATTAATCTAAAAAATCAGTTTTTGTTTTAATCATCATAATAATTTATTTTCATGATAATTATAAAAGTAATTATTTAAAATCGTGTAATTAAAGAAATAACCTCTTTGTCTGTAGACAAATCAATAAATATAATTATTTTTAAAATGAAAATTTTTTTTTCAAATTAATAATAAAAAAATGATAATACACATTTTGAAATTTTTTCCAAACAATTTTCATAATAATATAAATAAAATAATCAATCCATTTTTGGAAAAATAAATTGTCAAGTTTCACTTTAACCTCATATGATAAATCATACATTATTATTCTCAACATAAGTGGTAAATGTACAACATTTATGTGCAAACATTAATGGCAATAAAAAATAAAAAAGCCATTATTCATTGTTGTTAATTATTAAAGATCGCAATTGTTGCCACTACTCTCTTTAAACGATAAATGCTACATCAGTTATAAATTCACATTGAGCTCATTTATTGTCACTGTTGTGACATTCGTTCTTGACATTTCTGTTATAGAGTTGCAGTTGATTATTTCATCAGTGAAGCAAAAAAAACATTCATTTCAATCATTCACACCAGTCACATTTGTGAGAAATGAATTTGCAGTCCAAACGACAAAGCGTTGCCAATGTCGAGATGTCCATCTGCGATCGTCGCGCTTCAGTGAACCGATATCGCCGTTCCAGTTTTTTTCCGATTGGAAATCGAGCCAGCATTTACCACAGCAGGCCACTTGTAATGGAAAATTCGTACCGAATGAATCCGGACAAGGAGAAAATCTTTAAAATGAAAGACGTCCAAACGATTGTTGAACAAAATCTTCAAGAATTTATTTCGGATGTCCCTTATGATGATACGAAAATTGCCAAACTCTGTAAAATAATTGCCAACAAAATAAAAGACACTGTCATCAATATATGTCCCCCAAGATACAAAATTGTTTGCATTGTTTCTATTTTCGATAAAAACGTCTCGAATGTATTCTTTGGGTCTCAATGTTTATGGTGTCCGGAAAATGGAGACAACTTTGTTGAAGTTGCTTATAATGGAAAGTCAGTAAGTGCCATGGCCCTTCTATATGGGTTATACTTTGAATAGACAATATAATTTTCTAATTATTTCTTTGGGTTAAATAAATAAATTATTTTTCCAATATTCATTTCTTCACCTATGAGGAGCGAAGCTCATTTACTTTTCAGATTGCAATGAGGAAAAAAGTAACTTAAAAAACCATTTTCTTTAAAAAGGTTCTCTTTTCTTTAATGCATCAAGAAACAGAATTATAAAGCAAATCTTTATATTGAAAGTCGATATATATTTTTTAAAAGATGAATTCTCCAGAGAGATCTGAGAGCATCAATCAATTAATCTTAAAAAAACTAATATTATATTACTTTTCGATTTTTAAATGTTAGAAAATGTTAAGCACAAGTACGGCTAACAACCGAATTTTGTGGTGTTTGCACAACGTCTTTGTTTAATAACGCTTATAGTACATATTTATAAAATATTTTTCTGTTAATTTTCATGGTCGTTGTCATTCACATCAAAATCTTCGCACTTTAAATAGTTGAAACTATTCTCAGCAAATCCATTTAGCTAAAGCACTCTTGCCATAAGTCTCTACTAGTAATTATACCGATAGGACTTTTCAAATTGATTACAAAAATTAAAGGTTTCCGTTTATGATGTTTTTCGGACAAAAATGTGGTCATCTCAAATTCAATATATAAAAGCGTGTATAAATCTGTTATAAAATTATATTCAATAAATAGCTGTCAAGCAATACTTCAGATAAATACCTACATAAGTAACAAAAAATTCTTATTCAAATATTACATATACAATAATCAAACTTCATGGTTTTTAGTACATGAAATATATTAGGTGAACCGGGAAGTAATATTGTTTTTTTAAAATACTTCATTAATATTTATTATTTAATTGCTAATTATAAAATCAATCTAAAAACATTATTCAGTTAGAGTAACTTATTTCATTGTAAAATATTGAATCTTAAACTTTATTTGTAATTTTATTTTTTATGGCCATTCAAATAACAGAAGAAGTGCATATCCGGCATTGTATGCGGTTTGAATTTAATAAGAGCAGTAGCGAACAGTTGCAACGATCCGAGTTTGAAAATTTGCATAGCAGATGGCAAAATGTTATTGATAAGGGAGGAGGGGGTGATTAAAAAAAAATTATTTGAATGCTATTTGTTTGAATCTTATGTAAAGAAATGATATTACTTTCCAGTCCACCAAATATTTTAAAGCTATATTTAATAATTCTTGAATACTAAATATATGTTAAAATGAAAATTTGTGTTTTTTTCTATATTAATTTTTTGCAAGTAACAAGGGAGGAAAGGCCTCTTCATCAGAGATAAATAAATAATTCAGTATAAAATAATAAAAATTTCCTTGAAATCAATTCAGTAGAAATTATGGATTTTATTGTCTCGTAAAGCGTTAAATAAATGAAAAAACAGCTATTACGTTGAATCAAGAAATCTCGGACATTTTTTTATTTCTCCTATTAGAGAAAACAGCGCTATGTTAATAAAATTATGTTTATTTATTTATTTTGATAATCGATAAATTATTTTTATTATAAAAAAAATATTTTAGATTAAAACGCACAAAATGGCGGACTTATTAAAAAATCTTAATAATATCAACAAAGCGTCCGAAATTTGACTGACAGATGGTTGCAGACCTTATCTAAAGAAGGCCTGTATTAAGACTTTCATGTATTCTTGAGTTGTTTTCAATATGGTTTTAGTTTAGTGTCCGGGAACTTTTGAATCAACATAGTATCATAGAAATTTTTAGAAGCTCAATTTGATTCATAAATAATGATCAGAGAATGATGAAAATTTTTTATTTCTCCATGGAAAGACTTTTTTGAAGATATGCTTGATAATAAACATAGAGAAATGTTTGCTCTTCAAGGTTATAGCAAGTACGACCCCCTGATAATTAATGCTAACACAACGAGAAACAGGTAAATTATACACAAAGTAGAGTTTATCAATGAAAACTGCGTCAAAAATTACTTTTCTTCCTTTTCAGATTTAGATAGTTTTGATTTCTTGTGAATCTCTTCTGGTTATTTTTACTTAGAAGAGGATTGAGTGACTGACCACCAAATTATGAATCTTGATGATTTTGGAGATA
Source organism: Bipalium vagum (assembly GCA_037834085.1). Classification (NCBI taxonomy): domain Eukaryota; kingdom Metazoa; phylum Platyhelminthes; order Tricladida; family Geoplanidae; genus Bipalium; species Bipalium vagum. Next base: position 13,328 of record JBBMKC010104374.1, read on the forward strand.
GTGATACGACAGGACTGATGTCAATCACTTGATGATAACTGAATTTATTAGTTTTTTCAATGAAAAATATTCAATAAAATATTCATAAAAATGATCGGACACGAATGAAAATTGATACAGACAGATTTTAATTGGAATCCATTTATAAAATCCACATACAATGATATTCGGTTCAAAAGAACATATAATGGAAAAATGTCTGTAGTTTATAAATGGGGATTTGATACCCGACTATGGGGCCCGGGGGAATTTTCCACAGTCAGTCTACCACTGTGGAAAACGATAATAACCATTCAAACAGTCACTCTTAACATCAGCCACATATTATCACTTAGTCGTAGAGATTATATATGAATTAATATTACATAAGTAGGATTAATTGAAAATGGTTTTCTAAGTAGCCTTTGAAAAAGAACAAAAAAAGTTTTAATGAAATGTGATCCGTGACTTCTAAAAGTTAAAAATAAAATATAGATATTTTTGTAATTATTTTATTTTTGAGTGGGAGGGTTGTCAATATTGAAGTTTTAATCATTGATTAATAAAAGTAATTATTTTTATTATAAATATTAAAATTGATCCCATTCCATTATGATTCCACATTCAGCTTCGAAGTGGGATTTTTATATTAACAATTATTATAATTTTTTCTAATATTTTATTATTTTTTATACTTTTAATTTATCAAGATTTGGTTAATATTAAAATTTTCAGTTATCATTAGCACTGTTTCATTAAAATTAATGACTGTTTAATATGAGGAAAAATTCACATTCTTATTCAATAATTAAAATAATCGTGATTCTGATGTTAAAGCTTATGTACAGGAAGTGTTTAAATTAAGTATCCGATTTAGCAAAAAATATAATATATATCATAATTAATTGTATTCAATTTATTTTTTTCAAAGAAATAGAATATTCGAAAGTAATGTAAGTGTTTAATTTTTTTAATATTATAATAATTCGATATTATCGATTTTAATTGAAAATTTTATTAATTTTATCCATTGAGACTGCAAATTGTTATACTGATAGCTAAGATGGAATCAGTCACATTAGTCAGATGATATTTAGAACACTTGAAATGGAAAAATATATCTATAATCAAATATACCTAATAAAATATAAATGTTGTCATAACATATGATATAAATTATGTAAGCCTCATTTTTTTGTCCAGGTATATATATACATAATAATAAGTAATTACGTTTTCCTTTATTTATTTTTAGTATTTAAATTGTTTTATTGAATTATAAAAAACAACTCGAATATATTTTTAAACATTTCTCTTCACACTCCCCAAGCCTTGTACTACATTTGAATTTTATTCTGAAATTAGTTTTTCTTAACTATTTTTTGTTGACTGACTTCTTTATCATTCTGATAATGTTCTTCACTTAAATTTGTTTTTTGTCTTTGTGATAACTTTTAGTGAAATTTAAAATTCATTTTGAAAATAATAATAATTATTATTAATATTATTATTAATATTATTATTATAAAATTAATTAAAATTGATATAATTATAAAAATGATAAGTAATATTATTATGAAAATATTATTAATTCATTTTATTATCAAAATTTTATGGTAAACAATTTGAAAAGAGCTAATTCTTTTCAAAACAAAATTTCCGAGAAGCGCGCGAAACATCAAGCTAGATCGTGTTAAAAAGAGGACAAAACTGCTGCCACAAATTGATATTTTAATCATGAATTATTAAATGAAAATGTTGGGTGTGAAATAAAAATTTGATTAATTATATCATTTTAAAGTAAAAATATATGGGAAAAGTTTCGTAAAAATTAAAACAATAATTTTCATTTTAATTTAATGGCTATCATAATAATAACAGAAAAATGTTCAGATCTTGTCTCCCACAATGAATATCAATAGGAAAATATGATAAAGGTTTTGCCGATTTTATTTTATTTTTATATATGAGATGTCAAAATCGTTATTTTTCCCATTTATGTATTTGTCATTAAAGAGAAAATAAAAGGGAAAATTTATGTTGAAACTATTGAAGATAAAAATTGAACCATATTCTTATCACCGTACCGAACGATAATTGCCATTTAAGATAAACAATGGGCGATTAATGAGAGATAACCAATTTGTTTCGAGAGTCTAGCATTTATTATTTATTATATAGTTTAATGAGTTACAGATATGGTTGCCTTAATCTGGGAAGACTAGAAAATTATAAGATAATAATATTATAAAAATTGAACAATAATTTAAATACAACTTGAAATTATGTCCACCTCTGTCGACTAGAGTTCAGCGAAATTATTATTAGTATTAATAAAATTAATTTCAAGATTATTTTATGGATATTATTTCGCAAATTTCAAATTTTTATTATTTTCATAATATTTTATATTATTTTCAAAATGATTTTTGTTTTCTATCTTTACATAGAGCTTTTAGTAATTTTTTGTAATTTAATGAAAGTATTCTTGACTCTTCAATCAAATATTAATATTTAAAAGAATTAATATTTATTGATTATTATTATTATTATTATTTCAATATTTTAATAGTAATCAAGCAACTTATTATCTGACATTAAATCTACAGAATAGTTGAATTCGCAACGCAATAAGCAAATTTGAAAGTTTAAACTTTTATTAAATTGAAAACAACAGTGATGATCAAATGTCTTACGTTTCACCACAGGATATCAATGTCTCTGTATTCATGTGTTTCAATGCTCCACACAAATATCTGAATGCCAATCAACATTTTTATGCAAACAAACAATGTTAGTAGGATGAATAAATACTCAGTAATCAAATTAAAATAAAATAAAAGAGAAAATAAAATCTTACGAAAACTACTTAAAGTTATAATCAAAAGAAAAGTTCAAAATTATATTGCATTAAGTCGGCTTAAGTCTCTTAAATAAAGGGGAGCAAGTTAAGAGCTTAATGGTTAGGTATTTTAGGCGTGTTTAAACTATGATTTTTGATCGACTAAGAGAACAAGTTAATATACAAAACTTTATTAATATTAAATGACAATTTTTATAAGTTTACAAAACAAGATCATTGCTATTGCAATAATCCTCTTTAAGAACAATTCCCCGAGGTTACGATTAATTAAAAGGAATCATATCTTTTTGCACTGATAAAAATATCAGTGTCTGAAAAGCCCTCAAAGATACGCAATTCACCACCCTAATTAGTGTGTGAACTGCTAAAACAAAAAGCTGCTTCTGAAGTGAAGAGAAAACAAAAAAGAT
>JBBMKC010104481.1:0-16577 GCA_037834085.1 Bipalium vagum
GAAACTTTTATTTAAAAAGTTGAATAAAAACACCCAATTTTTCCAATAGCAAATGAGGCTAAGTCAAACTATTGATTATTGCTGATTTTATATATTTTTTACTAAATGCTCCACAGAACTTCATCTTCGAATAAAAACCACTCTCAAGATTCCTCAGGTTTCCCAACATTTATTTTTACTTTCTTCTCCTTTTCTTCTTATAACCGTCGTTTCATCCAATTGATCCAATAGGTTAACATAATATTTTCAATTGATTGGTTTGCCTTTTCAATTGCAGTCGATCATCAAAATACCTCTTGGTTCCCGTTTTTTAGATCATAATAATAATGTTTAGATAATAAAAATAATGATTATAAAATAACACGAATTTTTAATAAACTATTTTTCGTATAAACAATAAAAGCGGTCCACAAAATATGCCGATAAACATGACAATAATAGTCAGATAAAGAAATGTTATAGAGCTCAAAAGAACCGGACCGAGCAAAGACCCTACAAAAGCCGAGAGCCCATTAGATAGCCAAAGCAAGCCAGACATCATTTCGAGTTGATGATCATGTCTTTTATCAACGATACTCACAATTATGGGACAGATTATTACGTCACATATTACCATACACATCGAAATTAAAGTCAAAGCAACTCCGATTTGCCACCAGACAGTCACAAAGGGTAAAATAATCATTCCTATTGATTGAAGATAAATCGTGGACGTCAATATATAGAGCCGATAGTTTGTACAGCGGGCATTGAGAAAATTTCCCAAAAAGAATCCAGTCACATGCCCAACAAGGCTGATCATCCAAACTAAACCCTGATGGAATTGACTGGATTCGAATCTTTCATACATATAACGAGGAAGGATTGTTAACAGCGTAAATATGGGTAGTCTGATCACCAAAAGTCCGATGAGAGAAACCATAAAATACGGATCCCTCAGGAATTTTATCAAAACCTTGCTTGTTTTTGTGGATGATTTCTTTGAGGGAGTTTTAAAATCTTTGGTATCATTTATGTTTGCGGTATCCAGCTCTGAAAGACCAGACTGGGAATTGGAATTCCTTTCATCTTTATTATTGTCACTTAATAGAGCAATACTTTTCATGTCGGACAGGTCATTGTTTACTTCTTCTGTCCGCGGATTAGGTCTTTTTAGTAAAATAATCAAAAATATCGTGAAAATGATAGAGAAAATGAAAATGGGTAGCAAAGACAGGAACGTGAACAGCTTTCCTCGATATTGAAACATCAACCCTGCCAAAGCCGGGGCCAGGATGAGACCAAACATGAAGCTGATTATATTCAGTCCTGATAAAAATCCCCGTTGCTTATGGCTTTGGAACCGGAAAGATGTGAATGTAAACAGAGAGCAGTTAATTGTCGTTGATGATAACCCATCCATTATCCGACCCATTACGAATATGTAGAACTGGTTACCCATACTGTATAACAATATCGTTACAATCTGACAGCCCATTCCAAATAATAAGACATTCAATGAACCGAAAAGAGCGCAAAAACGGGCCATAAACAAACTAACGGTTACGATACAGAGATTTTTCGATCCGAACAGAAGTGATAGTTGAAAGTAGCTAAAACTGGAGTTAAGCTTTGTGACGTTAATGCCATTTTGATAGGTCGAAAGATGGCCAGCGAGCCTGGACTCATTAAATTCCAATTCAATCAATGTCGGAAAGACGGTGATGACCATCGATGAGACATATCCCACAAAAAACAACTTCGATACGATGACGACGCCAAAGATCATCAAGTCGACCTTTTGAAAACTGAAAATCATTTTGTGAAAGAAATCTGAAATATCTCTACAAGAACGTCTTCGTGTCGAAAAGAAAACCAATGTTTTTCAGTGTGCTCTCATTCACATTTCAAAGTATAATAATAACTGATGTTTTTCTTTTGTGAATGTTTTGATGATCATTCCAGACAATCACAATGCAAAGGGCCACTGGTTCATTTAGCTGTACAAAGCATAATAGGTAAAACAATACATCGTCTTTCTATTATGCTTCATCGATTTTTATTCATTGACAAGACCAAAAAATATTTTTCATTATAGATGATGAAGAGATATTCTTTTATTTATTGTTTCTGCTGCTTTTATTAAAGTACAATTAAGATCGACATTATGATGGTTTCAATGGATATGGCGATTGATATCCTGGAAGGTTCAGTCTAGTCAAATTGATTATTGAATATTGAAGAAGAATACAAGGGTGAATACGAATCAATCAATAAATATCATAACATTTTACTTTGTCATTTTCCATAAAATCAGGTAAAATTAAAATATCTAATTTCATGTAATGTACAGTATATTCTTTTAGATTCTTAAAATCTCTGTAATCTTCTAAAAATGTTTGATAATCTTCATCTGAAATTTGTGATGGTTTTAAAACTAAATTAAAATATTTTTTAGTCGAATATCTTCTTTTAATAATAATATTATTAATAATATTATTAATATATAATATAATATAATGTTTTCTGCTTGAATATAATCATAAGGATAAACTACTTTCTTTGGTTTAAGATTATATTCATTTAACATTACACATTTATATATATCTTTCAATATTTGCTAATTTTTTCAATTGACATTGAAGGATCCATCATTCTTCATGAATCTAAATATATATTATTCTTAAAACTAAAACTAATATCAATGTCATCCGTATTTGTAATTATAATTTTTATTTGATAACGAAATTTCTTTGTAATATATCTTTAAAGAATAACTGGAAATCATATTTATTTACATTACCAAAATAAAATGGAATGATAAAATGTTTAATACTTTTATCACTTATATTACAATTATCATGTGCTGCTCCTCTATATCTTCCATTTAAATGATCATGATCTAGAACTTTATCTTCTTCTAGACCTTCTTGATAATATATACATTTTATAGAATTTGAATATTTATTTATTCATCTTCTGATGTAATTATTCTGCTTATTATAATTACTTGTATTTCTTACTATGCTTGATAAATCAAATACTTATTTCATTTATTGCATTAATAAAATCATGTGAAATGCGTCCAGAAGGTTCAAAATATCTTGATTCAAATAATTCAGGACAATTCGATTTAACACAAATTCTTAAAGAAAGTTGTTTTTACAATTTTGTTTCATTTCAGATATTTTCATTTAAATGTGTATTACAGCATTCAAAATTACTGTATATTACAAATAATAGTTTTATTCCAAACATCAGGTAACGAACTAAGTTTTTTTGTTTTTTAATTAAAAACTAAACCAAGACTGAAGTTAAATTTAATTTATTAATCATAAAACATTATTAAGCAGTTAATCATTCAGATATCCTCATCTTTTTCTATTACTGCCTCCCATCTATTTAGAAGTTTGTTGATCCCAGTAATAAAGAAATCTCTATCTTATGAATTAAAGAAAGAAAGTACTTCATTCTTTATACCTTCGGAACTCTCAAACTTTTTACCCATCAAGTGATTCTGTAATATCCGAAACACATAAAAATCGGATGGGAGATATCGGGACTATATGGCGGATTTTCCATTAGAGTCCAGTTCAATTCCTGAGTAACCTTCAATGTCTTCATTGATTTGTGAGACTTAGCATTATCTTGCTGGAAAATCACTTGTTTTTGGTTTATCAAACTGATCTGGTTTTCCTTCATAATGGCATGAACTCTTCTAAGCATGTCACAATAGACATCAGAATTAATGGTTTCCCCGGATTTGAGAAACTCCTGATAAATAATTCCAAGAGAATCCCACCAAATGCATTAAAGAACCTTATTTCGTGTAAGGTTGCGTTTTTCAATGTTTTGCGGAGGCTCTATTTTCAACGACCACGATCTTCGTCTGGTTATGCTGTCATGATAGATTCACTTTTCATCGCAAGAGACTATCCGGTCGAGAAAAGGATCATTTCGGTTTCTTTCGAGAAGTCTTGAACAAATTTCAATGCGATCTAACTTGTTTTTTTTCAAATAACTGATGGGGAACCCATTTGTCGAGTTTACAAGTGAATCCTAACGCTATCAATCGGTTTCTTATGGCTGTATCGCTTATATTTAACTCAGAAGCGATTTGTTTAGCACTAATTGATCTGTTTTGTTCAAGAAGGTCCATAATTTGATAATCTTCTAACTCTTTAGCCCTTCCAGACCTCTCTTTGCCTTCAAATGAAAAATCGTCACTATTGTATTTTTTGAACCAATTTTTCACTGTTCACGGTTGCATTGTTTCTTCCCCAAGTACCTCGTTAAGTTTTGAGACAGTTTCATTTGTGCTTGTGTTATTTTTCCATTTTAAATAAATAATTGCTTGAATTTGTGATTTGTTCAGCGAACTTTTGGAGTACCTATTCCAGAGGATAATGGATAATAACATTAATTATACATTAAATTTGAAACTTACATGCTATTTCTTTTTCTCACATTACATTTTCTTTCTTCTATAGTTGAATAAGTTATAAAATGTTCAATATGGATGGGTGATATTATTTCACTTTCATTTGTACTCTTTGGATAATTCAAATACATTTAAACTAATATTATTTTGATTATTACATTTTTTATATCTTCCATTTTCATGGGAAAATTTATAATTTAAATTTGATTCATTCATATATGGTTTTCTAATATGTCACTATGAGCTTCTGTGTCATGTAGATAAGCAATAATAGAATAAACATAACATTTTAAATCTTTTTTTTATGTTAACTATATATCATGATGAATTAAGTGGTACTTAAAAATATGAATAACCAGCTTAACTTTGATATCTAAATAATTCTAGTCTAATCGATTTGATATTTTGAAAAATCCATCGTATTCCTGTATTTTCTTTTTTGTCTATATACTTATTTAATTGATCTAAATTTGATAAAATTTTATTTCTTAGCTTTTCTTTCATATTTATTTTTTCTGGTTTAGAATAATATAAATATGTTAGTTCTTATTTTTCTCCAGAAATATCTCTTTCATAATTACATTGTATTAATATCTGATATTTAAATTTATTATTTCATTGAAAATGTATTTTTCTAATATTTTCATGAATTCATTTTGAAAATTATGAATATTTATCTTTTTAGTTAATTCAATTTTACTGTCTTTAAACTTTCCAATATTATAATAATATTTTTAATAATAATTTAATAATAAAAATTTTTATAATTTTATAATAATATTAAAATTAAGATCATCAATTTTATATTTTTGTAGTTTAATAAACAAATATGTATTGTAATGTTCATTATTTTTTAATTGTTCATTATGATTTCTTTATTTTAAATGACTTATTAATTCACCATTGGTTTGAAAATGTCATTCACAGATTTCACAATTAAATTTCATTTTTGTCTCTATTTTTTGGTTATATTTTATATTTATTTTTCAATATTTATGGACGTGGTTTATGATAGTTAATTAGTATATAGGTCAATGAAGATAAATTTATTAATGGATATAAATGTTATCGTCATCTAATTCTCCGTAACATCCTTCGTCCTTGTCAATTTAAATGAATGATTCAAAGGCCACGGCTGGCATAGATATATTCATAAGAGTTTCATTTTCATCTATAATATTATGTGTCCATCGGTCTGAATGATAAAGCCACATTTTCGAAAGCAATTTAGAATTGTTTATTGTTTAACAAGATTCTACGGTTTTTTAATCCAAAATATTGCATCAAAAATGGTAATCATTTTTAAAATGTCATCTGGCGCAATTTTCATCTCAATTAAAATTACTTGGTTTCGGACTACTCTTTGAAGGTAATACGCTTTGAATGCTCTTATTATTGTGGTTGTTACAGACATGGAAAATTAGCTGGAATAGAAATTATTTCTAGGTTTTCAGTAAACATATAATCAACAAATTTATGGCATGTTGCGTTTTCGACTAACATGACAACTTTTCTATTTTCTTTTTTCATTTTCCTATTTAAATCTTTTAGTATAGCTGACCATATTACTCTTGTCATCCAAGCTTTTGTGTTTGAGTAATATGGTATGAGAACTATTTTATTTGTTAAAAAACAAAAATTTTTAGAACGACCGATAGCAAACGAATACTTTTCAGTTCGTTCCAAGTTTGTGACCAATAAAATTGTTTTGCGCGATTTTTGCCCTTTGTATCCAGATATATTCTTAACGTTATTTGTAAAAGTTCCATTTGGTAAAATTTTATAAAATAAATTTGTTTCGACATCATTGTAAATATCCTTGCTTTCGTACTTTTTTATTATTTTTTTCAGCAGCTAATGTATCCCCCATGAAGACGATTAAAAATAATATTGTTTCTCTTCTTCCATCTGTCTAGTCACCTAGAGATAGCATTAAATTCAATATTCATTTTCACAGAAAAATCATTAGTCTTTTCCATTATAATAGGACCGCTCAAAATAGCATTTTGGCTTTTCATATTCTCAAACCAAATATACATTGATTGATCTAAATCGTCATATTTACATTTGTTCAATTTTCTTGACAAAGTATTTCTGTTACTTACCGTAGTGGGTCGTAACTTTTGCTCTTCCTTTAGCATTCTTAACAATGTGCATACATCACACTTATATTGTTTAGCAATTTCCTTTTTTTTGGAACCGTTTTTCAATTTATCTAAAATTTCGGTTTTCTGTTGAACTGAAAATTTTTGTCTCATCTATTTTACCATTGTACTAAAAACATTATAATCTATTGAAAAATTATACAAACTTTGAAAATTTAAAATTATGTATATACAGATGTGCATTTAAACGAAGTGAAATATATATATTATATTACAATACATTTATAAAATAGTGTTTTCAAACGATGTGCAATTAAACGACTTGAAAATGCTTGTCAAAATAGGCAAATCATACATGTCAGTAAATTTTGTGTTTATAAACCTTGTGTTTAAAAGCTTATAGAGAGAGTGCTTTTAAACGAACTGAACTGTATATAAAAAATGATTATATACAAATAGGAGTATATACAAATAGAGGTATATATAAAAATTGGTTTATATACAAATATGGGTATATAAAAATAATAAATGATCCAATCTTGTAGTTTAGTGAAAATGGATGGTGGAGATCGCGCTTAACCATTTATAGTTGGGTGCGGTTTCCACTAGCAATTTTCACTCTAATAGTAAGATATTGGTGATTAGATTTTATTCCAATATTGATATCTTAACTTAGTTTACCCTTAATATAAGAACAACAAAATATAGAAAAATTACCAAAAAGAAATAAAATAGTGTTTGTCAAGTTGAATATAAAATAAATTTAAGTGAATATATTTCCATGTAACTTGATTTTAATAACATTTGTATTTATATTTTTTATATGCAAATAATTTTTTTGTTAAAATTACATATTTTTTCAATTTTTACGATTTTTATATATTTATTTCATATCTTTAATACCTTACCATAAAATATTAAATATTATGCAATTTGAAATTTCGGTAAATTTTTGAAATTTTAGTTTTACAATTTAACACCACTAATTTTATAATCTTAATTCAAGAATCAATTCAGAAATCAATTCAAGGATCAATTCAGGAATCAATTTCGAGACAAAGGCAATTATATCAGGTTTTCCTTCTAGTGGATATGACGACGCAGAAGGATTTAACAAGGGGGCCCAACGAGTTTGAGAACCCCTATGTGACCTGAGAAGGACCTAGAGAGCGACCGGGGACCCTTTGTCGCTCTTGGTGAGACCGTTTTGATTTTAATCTTGACTCTTTCTTCTGTGATCATCTTTTTCTTCTCTTTTATTATAATAATAACAGTATTTATTTTTATTATATTTTATTTATTTATCATTACTCTTGGTGACATTGTTATTCATTGGACTCATTGATTATAGGGTGATTTAAAGAAGTGTGTTATCGTTGTGGTCATTATTTTACAGTGGTATTGAGTTTTGTTCAAATAAAATTTTATTGTAGAAGTTTGATTCAGTTCTTGAGGGTGCGAATACGGTATTGTGGTGAGTGTTTTGATTCAAAAAGGTTGAAAGGAGTTACGAACACAACGATTTAAAAATTGAGGAGTCACGAGCACAAGAGCACACGTTGCTACGCCTAAGTATAAAAATAACAAAACCAAAAATAATTAAGTCCAAAAATTATGATAAAGTTATTCAAAAACATTTTAATTCGATTTGATATCATTTACCTTATAATATTTTTCAAATTCTGCTATTGAAGCAAATGATTTAAAATCCATGATAACTTGTTTCTAAACGGAGAAATTTGTATCACCAAAACCTCCTCCATAATAAAGTTCAAATGTTATCTTGACAAATGAATCATATACAAGCAGTGGAATCTATTCAACATTTTTTGTGATAAAACCAAAAATATTTGATCATCTTTATCAATCTATAGAACGATGATTAAAATTGATTATAATTCGAGACATTTTCAACTCCAATCCGAAGAAAGCCCAGTATACTTATATCTGTAAATATTTAAGACAAAAACAATTTTATATTATATATGGGCCGCGAAATTATCCCCCCTCGCCTTGAAAACGTCTAATAAAAGCATTCATTTGATAATGATACTAAATTTTTATTGCAACAGATATCATCATAACTTATATACAGGTAATATATGGATTTTATATGGATTTCTATAAAGTATATATTGGGTAATATTCTTTACCATGAGCTTAGCTGCTTTGAACCAGGAAGAATTGTTTGTATGTTTGAAGGTAGTTTCTCCTACTTGAGGTTGTGCTCAGACTGTGTATTGACTACGAAACCGTAACATATTGGTGGAATATGGGGCAAGACACTGAGAATCTTTAAAACACCGACTGAAAGAGCAGTAGAACATAATTCCTTTTGAAACAGTAAGTCTTTGTTCTACAGTGTGCCACACCAAATTCCGAAGTGTACTTAAAACAATTGTGGTCACACATCCTACTGATAGAAGTTTTATCAATACATTGGTTCTTGTACAGTCATTTAAAATAATAATATAAGATCAAGGTAATAATAATATATTTCATTAAACCAGATTACTTAAACAAGCTTTTCAAACATGGACCTCACCTTCTTTTAAAATTAGATTATTTACTTTATAAATATTTACCAGCATTTATTTAAAATATTTATTTAAATTTTTAGAAAACTGTAACTTAATAAATTTTAAAAACTTTAAGTTAAAAACATTTAATAATTGCTAATTTAAGTGTAAGGTCCTTATTTAAAAAATTCAAGCAACTTATTATTCGAACCACTCCTTATAACATTTTTTGTTGACATTGGTAAGTTTGTTTTTAAAAATTTGATTTTGATTTTAGTAATTTATTATCTTGATCTAATTAAATTTACAAATGTATATTTATATTCGCAATCATAATTTTTAAATATTTAGTATTTAATAAATGCAATTTTAGAGTTATAGTTAATGCAATTACAATTAGATTTGATTCTTTTCTTGGTTAAATTCTATGTTCAATATTCTTCTATGATGTAATACAGAGTGAAATATTACATATAAAACACATTTCAAAATACGACTTGAAATAGTCAAAGATAAAATTTCAAATTTTATTATAATAATATTAATGAATTATCAAAATATTTTAAAGCAATAATTCGTCAGATTAAATTTTATTCATATAAACTTCTCAAATTGAAAATTAGAAAAATAAAGGTTTGTTTAAATGCAGTATTTTAAATTTACTCCTTTATCATTTTGAACTTGAGAGGTTTTGATGTGTTAAATAATTGATAATTATTAAATAAAATATATAAATATTCAACATTCCCATATAATTTTTAATTCTTATTTTTAAAGGTATAAATGTGTTGATGAGATAATAATTTATGGGAAACATTCACAAATACAAAGTCAAAAATTCATCATCAATGTCATCGAAAAAAAGCCATTCATTTTTCAGCGGTCTCGGCTGCAATGTTTTAGTTAGTGAACAATGATTTTTTGAGATTATTTGATGATAATGAATAGAGAATCAAAAAAAAGAAATTGGACGATCCTTTCAAATCGAAATCGTTAAATTTCGAAGATAATGACGACGTAAAATTTTTGCAAACCTTTACCATTCCTAGACACGATTCATTGGTTCATTCGGATAAGAAATTGAACAATATGGAAAATGTCAAAAAAGATGATGAGAATGATAAAACCGTTCAGCTAAGGACTGCTGATAAAGGCAATACAAGTAATAATGATAATAAAGCGATAATAGGAAACAATGTTAACAGTGGAAAAAATCCGCCTAAAAATGATCTTAGCATAAAAAATTGTCAAAAATCAATTTCATTCGATAATTTTGATAAATCAAAATCGAATTGTTTCCCCAATGTAGAAAATAACCCTAAAGGTAATTGATTTTTTTGTTAATATCGTTTTTTAATATTATTATCGACTTGTGTTTATCGATTTTTATTTTAATCTATATTTTATTAATAGCAATATATAAGTTAGTCAAGAATAACAAAACTAGTTAAAAACGTTTTTTGTAAATAAGAGAAATATTATTATTGATTTTTAATTATTGTTTTATAATATTATTAATCTTATTTTAAAAACAGTTTTACAAATTATTTTTAAAATAATTCATTGAAAATTTAAATTGAAGTGAATTAAAGTTATGATCGTTTAATAAATATTTGAAGATAAATTGATTAATATGAAAATGTATTTCAATTTTAAATAGTAAAATAAATTATTGTTTAATAAATAAAACTTCAAATTTTGCTCATTTAAATTTTGAAAAAATCCATTTATATTTAAAATTGATTGGTTGAAAAACCATTTATTTTAAAATATTGTATTTTTAAAATTGATTTAGAAAGCATTTATCGTTTTATTCATAAATTGCTAATATTCTAATTAACTTGAGTCAAGAAATAATCCCAAAATTTTAAATTTCTCTTTAAAAGTAATTATTATAAATTTAATTTTTCTCGAATAAAAATTGACAATAATAAAGAAAAATTATATTTTGTATTCTTAAAATTAAAGAAAATCAATATTTTAATTTAACATTTATTAATTAATATTTTATAACGTGAAATTATTTTTAAAAAATTTTAAAGTCACAATAAAAAATTTTACATTAATTTAAACAAATTAAGTCACCAAAATAATTATTTATTATTTTATTTATTATTAAGTAATATATTGCTCACATCGATTTATTATTGAATTGCAAATTTTCAATTTTATTTGATATAAACAAAAATTGAATAATTTTATATTTCTGATTAAAAAAATTTTAGTATGGATTTAATTTTTTTGGAAAAAAATGGATTAAAAGTTATGATAAGAGCAGTAAAAAAATATTTCTATAAAAAATAAAAAATATTTGTACTAATAATATTTTAATGATTATCAAATTAAAAAAGTAAATTTTTTATTGCTATTAATATATAAATTGGAATATATTGAACACTAACTTACTTACTAAATTACTTTACAAGTTGTAAGTTCTTAAATAAGGCACAATTAAAACCATTGATTTCATATCACTCTTTACTAAATATTAATAAATATTTTATCATATCTTTAATATAAAATTGAAAAATCAATAAAAATTTATTTATGAAATTGCAAATGGTCTTTTGAATTAAAATCACTTTTCCCTTAAAATTGCTTTTTAATATTTTAAAAATTCACACCATTTATTGACGTTAATTAAATCATCTGAAAAAGAGAATGTTTTTTGATCAAGGAAATTGATAAAGTAATTATTTTTTTTTTAATTTATTGCAGTGAAGAATTTTTTCTGAAATATTTACAATTTTATTGATTTCTTTCAAGTCGTAACATTTTTCATAAAATAAAGCACGATTAAGAATCTATTGTTTAAAAATCAACACTTTTTTAGACCTGTGTCAATTTTGGATGAAAAATAAATATTTTTAAATTTTTGTAGATTAATAAAAACTGCAAAAAAATTTTGTTTAAATGAATAACAGGCGAAGAATATTTTAATTTTAGGCGTGAATCTAGATTCCAAATTTCTGAAGAAGTTTGAGGAAACTAGGTGTGTTGTTAATATAACTTATGGACGTAACATGTACATTATATATAATATAATATACTTCTTTGATGAATTAACGGAAAACCCCCATTAAATGTGCAATTGCTGAAATGGATATTAAGACCTCCATTTGAATTTAGGCTGATAACAAATCAACTTATTTCATTACTAAGTCATTTCACCCAGAAAAGATCTGTCTGGATAGGCTTCAATTCAATATTCTGTATGAAACTGTAAATAATAAAAACTACCTTACCATGTTGCACAATGTTGTTAGTTCTGAACTTGCAGGATGGAGCACTCCATCATTATACTATTTATATCAGAAAATTTTTGAATACTTTAGGTCCACAAAAGGTCACAAGCAAGAGATGTGCCGTACCTCACACCAGTTGAATATTGGTTTTGTGGTACCTTTAACGCAAGGGTTTTCCATTACCAAAAACAGATCAATCTACTTGAAATACAAAAAATGAAGAATATAACCGATTTACTGCAGAAAAAGATATGCAAACCGCCATATTGTCTTAACTCGCGAAGAATTGAATTAATATTGTCTCTTAAAGGAAATTTTCAGAACATAATTTAGAGAACAACCACTGCTCCATTTTCTGTATGTGTTGCTAATCATTAATAATATAATTTATTTGTCCATATTATTTCTCATTTACTTTTTTCTTCTATCTTCATACAACCGGTATTCTTTACTCTTTTATTGATCATTAAAATTTGAAACATTATTTAATTTTAATATAAATAAATTCAGTAAAAATATTATTATTTTAGTATTAACACTATTGATTTTCTTTTTAATTACAATGAAATGTTTAAAAAATTGGTTACTTTTCAAATCGTAATATCTTCCTTAAAATAAAGTACAATCTTAAATCTATTGTTTAGGATTATTGCTTTAACAAATAAAAATTTTAATTTTTAGAAAATATGATTAATATAATCGATAACATTTTTAAAAGAAAATAAAAATTAATTATTGGAAAAGAAAAATATTTAAAAATAAATAAATTTTTATTCAAAATCAATTGATAATTAATTACTGTAAAATCCCGAGTATAAGCTGCAGCTAATACGTACATAATGGCAACATTTTGAATTGCAGCTAATATGATGTACAGCTTATACAACTAAAAAACAATTCAAATCGAAGATAAGATTATTTATTTCAATTTTCAACATCACACTCCTCAAAACCATCACACTTTTCATCAATACGTGCTGCAGTTTATACGACTAAAAATACATTTTTATAAAATGTCATCTGCAGCTAATACGCGCTGCAGCTTATACTCGGGATTTTACAGTATTTATTATTTAACAATATTTGTTGATTTTTTCTTAAAAATACTGATTTATTAATTAATTCTAATAAACAATAAAGAATAATTTTAAAATTATTCTTATTATTATTAACTTTTGTAAGCGCAGATGAGTATGGCAAAATTTTATTGATTAATTTTCAAATAGTAAAGTTACCCGTTACTTTAATAAAATATATAAAAGTCAATTTATTCTATGACTTTTAAAAGGTCTGAAACATTGACTTTTAATTGTTATTGGAAGAATAGAGGAAATCAACCCAATGAAAAAAATTAATTTAAAAACAAAAACGTTTTCATATTTTAAATCTCGCTCATCTTTGTCAGAAAATGGTGTTGCTTTCAATTGTGACTACTCGGAGTCGTACAAATCCTATCTTTGTCGCAAAAATCGATACATATCTTCTCCTCGAACGTGCTTTGATAATTTCAAATTCTCTAACTATTCTTTAAAACGTTGGGAAAACGGCGTCGTTGAAAAGGACGCTAAGACCGTTCAGTCTTCGCCATCACCATCGTTGCTGTCACCATCACAGTCGCCACCAATCAGTGATTCGTCGCCGTTCTCCACCAATCCTGTTCGGTGTGAGGTCGCACTGCCGTCGTCCACCCTTTCCAACGGTGAATGCCTTTGCTCTTGATTGTGTTGTCCTGTGAATCGAATATGCACGTTCTTTTTGCATGTACCTTTTATCAATGTTCTCAAGTATTGTCGATGTTGTCTTGGCGATTTTTTCCTCTCTCGTTTTTCTACCGATTGTTTTTTGCTGTTCAAAATTGACATTCAAGCGATTATCTTCATCAAATCGATCGATAATTTCAATTGTGTTGTTTTAGTTTTAATATAAAATTGATTTTCCGACAATGTGCACAGAGACACACACGCACGCACACCCGCTGTTTTTGAATGATGCTGCTCCTTTCTCTCAAAGTAGTAATAATGATCCATGGAGTTAGGAACACACAAATTTGCACTTGACAATATTACGGTTTCCACTGGTAAAAGAAATCAATAAACTATTAACAATAAAAATTCTATTTTCATTGATTTTTTATTAATATTATTTTTAAAATTATTATCATTATTTTTCTCTTTTATTATTATTATTATTGTTGTTTCGTAAAATTCTTTTCTCCGTCCCAGTCTTAATGTCTCTGTGTTGTATCAGACTTCTGCTTTAGTAGGCCAAATTTTAAATGAAAATCCAAAATATTAAATTTCACCTTATATCGTTCTTTGAAATGGATTTTATGGGAGTTTACCGGTAATTTTCCAACAGTTTTCAAACTTGGAAATTGTTATCATCGATTTTTCTTTTGTTAAATTATACAAAAAACCTCAAACACATCCGCCTGACAAAAAATATACGTATAAGACAAAAATCCTTGTCATCACTTCTTAATGTCTGTCATCGTTCGTGTAATTTGTCATGCTGGCTTCTCTGTGTGGGACCTTTTTCCTCCTTGTGATAATCGATATTATGTCTGCTCAGCTTTGTCTTTGTGTGTCTCTGTGTCTATCTGAATCTGCTGATCATTGTTTGACAGGAAGCAGGGAACATCATTCCAAGCAGAGTGATGAGTGTGTCTTACTGTTTCTCATCGTTCGGAGTGTCGCATGAAATGTGACGAGCCATTTTACCATGGCAACGTCCCCTAACAACGCCTGAATATATCAATATAAAATACCTAGTTAGTTGAATCGTGATCATGCTTGTCTGTCTTTGTCTGTGTGAGTTCATGTGTTTTGGAGAATTGTGCGAATGATTTTCTATAATATATATAAAACAACAACAACAAAATCAATAGTAATCAAGAGAAAATCGATGGAAAAACTACAGATAAAACATCACTCATGTTTCAGATCGATTAAAATCTAAGTACCCGCGACTCAGTGAAAACAGTCTTAATTCAGATGATTTGATGTTGGGTACAGAAAATGATAATGACGACGATGGTGACAATGATGATGATGTCAGTAAGGATTACCGTACAACGGAAAAGAGTGAACCGTGTAATGTGGCCTGTGCCAAACTAAAAACGAAATCGGAAACTGTTTCGAAAAAATCGGTAATGGACAGGATCTGATTTAAATATTCCTAGTTTTGTTTATTGCTATTTTTGATCGATTTCAGGCTGAAAACAACACAAAATCTTCGAATTTTCTCGAAAGTTCTGTTGAACAAAATGGCGATGAATCAGAAAAGAACGATACGTTCACCTTCGAAAATTCCCAGGATACGTCAGCCAAGTATCTTTATATTCTTTTTTACACAATTTCTTTCTGTTTTTCCCTTTGGTCCACTCTTATATATTTTTCTCTTTTTTTGTGCCTCTTTGTGCCTACTTTTTTATTTTCATTCTTTCTCTCTTTCCCTATGTCACTTCCTTTCAATTTCTTTTCTCTCTCTCTTTGTCCTGTTTGATTTTATTGATTTTTTCCCGCAGTGCTCATAGAAAGAACATGGCTTCGAAAGGTTTCTCTCTTCGTCCCCACAGTTTCTCCAGCCCATTACGACCTGCTCTTCGTGACTCCAAATTCCAATCGAAAAGAAATTCCAATTTGAGTACGATCGACGCATTTGATGTTACTTGGACCTGGATTTCTGCCTCGGAAGCGGCAAATCTGTCTCAGGAAGTATCCAATTTGAAATTGATGCTTTTGAAAATGAGAAGACTTTTGCTAGATGTAAGTGCAAGAAAGGCAAATTGCCTTTTATCGATTTTTTTCATTATTGCTTGTGATAATAAATTGTCTTATCTTTTGCTGTATTTCAGGAGACCAACAGTGACATGGCACGCAATGACGCTTCTATCAATGCGGTAGTAAGAATTCTTTATTCACAGTAGTAGTAGTAGTAATATTATTTTATTGATTTTATTTTTATTTATTAATATTAAATTAATTTTTTGTCATTTATTATATCAATTTATTTATAATAAATATTTTATTTTTAATAATTATTATTGATTAATTATTCCGATTATTTCATATTTTGTTAAATATAAAAAATAAATATTTTTTAAGATAATATTGATTTCACATTGATTTCTTAATATTTATTTATTTTATCATTATTTCATTATTATAATTTTTTTATTTATTATTTTATATTCATGATTCGTTTAATATTTTTAAAAACGTTTACATCTATTTTTGGATTAGTTATATTTTAATTGTTTTAGTATTATTATTATTTATTACTTCAT